>JAEIFV010001203.1:45000-79405 GCA_018904265.1 Lordiphosa collinella
TTCAAAGAACTTTGACCTTATCGGCGTGTCAAAGGCGGCTTTGTAGTCAACAAAAAGGTGGTGGGTGTCGATATTTCTCTCTCGGGTCTTCTCCAGGATTTGTCGCAATGTGAATATCTGGTCCGTGGTGGATTTACCATCTGTCACATAAACAGAGTAAATTTTGAGTTTATCTGTCACAGCTATCTAGAAGATGTGAAATCGGCACTTAATATGTATAAATCTATATATACAAGGTGTTTGGAATTTGAACTATTCATAATTTGACTTTAAAAACGTCAAATGTCATTCGGAAATCGACTAATATTTAGTAAAAACTTTGACATTTACGAAATGGGTCGCTATTCGCTTGAACAAAGTTGGAAAATATTAAAAACATATTTCCAAAGTGGTGAGTCCTCGACTCAAACTGTGCGAAATTTGAAATAAACAAAAAAAAAATGTTCCGGAAACTCAATTTGTGGATAAGTCCGTGAAGCGAGTTTGTGAAACTGGAATGTTGGTGGATAAACCAACCCGTGTACGTAATCGTCCGGTGCGCTCGACGGAAAACATTGCTGCATGTAATGAACATTTCTGACGCTGAGATTTTAATTGGAGATGATTAACGGCTGAGTCGTTTCGTTTATTTCATTAACTCGGGCTCAACGTTAGTTGAAATCATAACGACTATCTAATTCTATCGAGAATAGGTTACGTTGCAACGTAGCGCAAAGTTAATTCCCCCTATTTGAGTGAGTTACATCTGTCAAATTTGACAGGTCTCAAACTCAAATTTTGGCTCACCTAGGCTTTGACCGACTTCCCATTTCCTAGAACGTTCTTTTCCGCTTGAACCATCCACCCAGCTAGACGTGATCATCCATCATTTAAAGTCTAAAAAATAAAGTCTAACCTTCAAATCTGAAGAAAAGTTAATTTTTCTTAGCCATCCGGCTATCAGTGGAATTTATTTTGTCTTATTTAAGATAAGAGCAAAACAAATCCTCTCGTAAGTTTTATTTTCTTTCGAGACAATAAAATTCGTAATTCTAATTGGATTTCTTTCCATTAGACGGGTTTCTCTCGGAAAGACACTCGACCTGCAAATAAATCATTTAATATTTGTGGAGCAGCAGCTCAGCGTAATTAGCAAAAGCTAAGTTGCACCCACTCGTATCTCCACAGATTTTTGTTTGTTCGCTGGACTAACATTGAGCAAAAACCACAAGAAAAGCTTAAACTTCAATTCCTCCTCGCATGATATGCGAGAGAGACGAGAGCTTGTGTCTCAATTGCTAGCCTCAGTCGTGGTCTAACCTGCCAGACGCTTAACCTAAGCAGCCCCAGAAATTGCAAAAGAAACTACCCTCCTCAACGAATCCTCAGCTTTAGTCATCGTCATCAAATTTAATCCACCATCAATGTGCAAAAGTGAAAAGCAATATTCATCGAAGATCAGCAGTTTGCTTCCCAAATTCATCACCATGTGCAAGTGAAAAGTGCTAGAAACTCAGCAGAAAAGTGGCTCAAGTTCACCCACACAAAGACGTGTGGATGAAGAGCAAAGAGGAATAACTTCAGCTCAGGAACAATTTAGGCCCGATTTCTCAAAAGTTCCGGTTGGCCAACCGCCGGTCAAATTTGTTCCTCCAGTTGACAAGCGGTCAAGTCATTTGGTTTTCTCAGCAGCAGTTTCATCCGATTTCGATAAATTTCTATCGCTGCATTAGGGTGACCAGAAACTGTTTAACCAATCGACCAAATCAGCTGTGTTGGTTTGTTTTTTTTTATGATATTGGTTATTGCTGGTCATTGTTGATAAAAATTAAAGTTGAATAAAATTAAAATTACGATGATGAATGAATGTGATGGTGCAAAAAGACCTTGAGGGAAAAACTTTTCGGTGGCTGAGGAGCATTTGCTGGTGGACCTTATTATTTGTGTTGCTTGCTGTGGCTTCATCCGCATAATCAGCGTCTTCAACTGGCTGAGCTTCTTCATCTTCTGAAGGCAGGGGATCATTTTCAAGAATCGCTATGTTGTGCAAGACACCGCAGGCTACTATAACTTCCATTGCCGTATTCAGAGATATCCTCATCCCCATTGACAGCACTGGAAATCGCCTTTTCCAAACGCGGCTGTTGTTAAGCACGGTGGTGGCGTGTGAAGATCCTGGCCACCTTGCAACCACATTTAAGAAGAAGTTCCCCTTACGGTTGCGGAATATTTCTGCATTTTCGCCACCTGGTGATTGAATGCGGATATGGGTGCAGTCGATAGCTTTGGAAACTTGGCTAACTGAAAGAAGCCATTGATTGTTTCCTGCATTTTTCCAACATCCAGTGCAATATATTCCCATGCCGTGGGACACTGCTTAACTGCACGGCTTGCCGAAGGAACGCTGACTCCACAGAAGTCGCCTGCAGTGATGAGGCATAGAATGGCATAGAAACGCAGCGCCACCAAGATTTTGGTCTCTGATAGCAATGCATGATTCCTGTTAACAATCCGAGTCTTTATAAATTGAAACGCAATTTTAGTGAATTTTTTAACTGATAGTTTGACATTTGATCGCTAATCCTAGCAAGAATTATTTTAGTTGTTGATTTCGTTGAACAAATTTGGCATCATCCAAATCAGTAAAGCAATAAAGCCTCTTTTTTATTCGTTGCTCTGCCTCTTCAAATTTTCAGTTACATTGCGTGGAGTTGAAAAATTCGTTTATTCATGAACATTTTGTGGCGGCAAATAATAATATAAACAAAGCAAGTGGTGTTGTCAGCTGTTTGTATATCGATAATTCCATTGGCACTGAGCTCGCGGTTAACTTTAACCAGTGCTCGAGCAGCGGTTAAGTCTGTTCCTCCGGTTGCGCCAAGCACAGCAATTTCGGTTAAACTGCCTGTCAAGTTGACCAACCGCACATTGAGAAATCGGGCCTTAGTAAATTTAATTTTTTTTTAATGAATTTTTATTGTGTGGCATAAATTTCATTTTTTTCTGGCATAATTTCTAAATTTTGTTTTGTGGCATATCTAATTTGTGTTCAATTTTTTTTTGCGAAAAGTGTATTGAAAGCTTTAAGCAAATCAAAAGAGAATCAACTCACGGTGTGGTTAAACTAAATAATGCTATATTATCTGTCCAAAAACTAAGCAACAATTTATAACCATCATCGCTAACCACGAAGGCCTTCGGAGGATGCAAATGGGTGAGTGTATAAAAACCAAAACTTTATTTATTTGATTCCACACCATAAACCACCAAAAGCTGCTAAGAATATAATGAGTGCAAGTGCTATTTATTTTTGAGTGAATTTTAATAAACAAACAAAAAAAAAAATAAAAAGCTCAACATTGGCAATGTTTCACTCATTTGCACACATTACCCTTTCCGCTCATTTGGTTTGCTGATAACAAGTCTGCAAGCTAGACTTTTGTTTTAAGTCATCATTTTCCGTGCCGAACCAGTTGAACTGTTCGAGTGATTTGTGCAAATATTCAAGACTTTTGGCTGAAGAAGAAGCACAACGATAATTTCTTTTAGCCTAAATCAAATCTAAATATAGCGTCCACATTGTTAGAAGGATGTCGAACAGCTCATTCGGCGTTATAATTTCCGTTATACCTTCAAACTATTGAACAACCGACATGCAACATTGCGAAACACTCGGCAATGGTCAAAGTATTAGCATCGACAAAAATCATTATTTGGGACGAGTGCACAATGGCGCACATGCGCGCCTTGGAAGCAATTGGCCAAACATTAAAAGATCTGCACAATGACTCGAGATGTTTGGAGGCGCAATAATTTTACTGTCAGGCGATTTCAGCCAAACACTGCCAGTCATTCCAAGACCGACTTTGATCGACTGCCGATCAAATAAACTCTTGCCTCAAATCATCCAATCTGTGGAGCTATGTAAAGAAACTTCAGCTCAAGATTTTTCCTGTCGATGAATCGAGCGGATTGATTTCATTTCCTCCGAATTTTTGCAATTTCGTCTCATCAAAAGACGAGCTCATCAAAAAAGACTTTCCGAACATCATTGCTAACCACAAAAATATTGAATGGTTGAATGAGCGAGCAATTTTAGCGGCTAAGAATAAAGATGTGGTTGACTTAAACTTCTTAGTTTAGAATCAGATAATTGGTACTCTGCATTCTTTCAAATCTAACTGGAACAAACGAGGACGATTCCACCAACTATGCAACATCGATTGAATTCTACCCACCTGGGTGGAAATTGGGTGGTAAATGTTGTGTGGTATGAAACTTTTTTGATTTCCATCCGATGAGGGACAATTGTTGGACGCTTGCCTGCGAAGGTTTCTTAGTTGAAGAAATGATTGATTGCGATGAAGCTTTGGGGAATGGTTAGTTAGTATAGCCCGCAAAGCTTTCTAAGATACCAAACACCGCAAAATTTTCAAAAGTATACCGATCGTAAGATTGCGAAGAAATGAAGGGCAATGGTTTGGCGATTGCCCGCGAAGATTTCTAAGATAAAGAAATGGGCGGGAAATTGTCCAAAAATCGAGAAATTTGAAAGACTGTACCGTTCATCCGGTTGCGATGCTTTTTAAGATACCAAAAACCAAGAAATTTGCAATATTATTGGGTTCATCCGTTTGCAATGAAAATTTAAGGAATGGTTGGAGAATTGGTGGAAAATGTCTCAAAATGTAGGTTCGATCTTTATCAAATTGGGTTTGTAAGCTCTAGTTTTCAAAAGTCCACCAACAAGATCGGATATGCCAGGTGAGACCTTATTCTTAAGCGCGGGCGGGGCATTAGAGTTAATCTCTGCTTTGAGCCGATGTATGTAAAATTTGGGTAATTTTCTAGTCTTGACCCGTTTGTTTAAAAAAAAAAAACAAAAAAAAAGAGGCCGATTTATGATGAATTTAGGGAAAATCATTTTTTGGGGGTCTTCACTGGCCTTTTTTTAAAAAAAGTTTTAAAGTTTCGATGCAAAATGCAATTTTGCAAGGCTAACTTGATCACTTTTTTAAAAATTTTAAACGTTATCCAACACTACTTTCTGTCTGGTATGTACTTGCCGTATACAAACACTACTTGTAACACGATACGTCAAAAAAGTAACTGTAACAGTGCTAAATTTTGTGAAAATGTCGTGTTCAGGATGTTCTTTTTTCTTCGACGGAGTTTCATCAACTCATGAGCAGGGAGAATGATTTGTTCGTATTTCTCAGAGAACACAACATCATTCTTTCGGAGAAGAAATGTCCAAGGTGCGGTGCCATGTGTAAGCTCAATTCGAGGGACGACACAAGATTCTCTTCCCGTTGCTACGCAACTCATTCCCAGCAGCATGGAAAAAGAAACGGGTCAAGGTTCAATGCAATTTTCAGGAGAGTGTGCGAGTAAACACTTTCTTCGCAGGATCAAAATTTACAATTCAGGAAATTTCAAATTTCATTATGCTCGACTGCATCCGCCTAAAGGGAGAAACGAATTTCCTACTGAGCGAACTGGGATGGTCTCGCCAGTCTATTACGGACTGGAAAAGCTTCCTAAGAGAAGTTTCACATAGCCGTGGAGCATTTCACATAGCCGTGACAAAATTGGAGGGCCTGGAAAAGTTGTAGAAATAGACGAGGCTAAAGTCGGGAAAAGGAAATACAACTGTGAACGAGTGGTCCGAAGGTCAATGGGTCTTTGGAGGAATTGAGAGGGGAAAGTGGCGACTTTTTCATTCTTCCAGTGGAAAAAGGGATAAAGTCACATTGCTAAATATTATAAGGGAGCGCATTGCGGATGGGACGACAATAATGTCGGACTGCTGGAAAGCGTACGACTGTTTGCATGAAGAAGGCTTCCAGCACCAAACAGTCAACCACTCAAAGCACTTTGTGGATCCCGAGACGCGTGCGCACACGACATGCGGGGCGATATTCCACACTTTGGCCGAAAAAGGCTCATTATATTGGCTATTTGGCGAAGTTCCAATTTTTAAAGAAATTTCCGGACCTGAGGATTCTGAGCCGGCCATTGAGGCTTTATGATCCCCAGAAGGAATCCGAAATAATCGCGCGTTTTATTTTTAAAAAATTTTCGCGCGCGGACTATTTTATATCACAGTCCTCAAAACATCAGTTTCGACTACATTTTCTTTGAATCTTAGTTGGGAGTCTCTAGAAATTTGGTAAGCAGTACCCTTTACATCTCCACTATCCTGTAGGAAGACGATGATGCTGACGACTGGTGCTGATGATGACCCAAAGCTTTCACTCCTGACTTTGCTTTGAAACTGTTTTATGATTTTGACGATTGGCGGTGATTGATGACAACCCTTTGCTTACATTCCTGACCTTGCTATGAATATTATATAAGATTTTGACGATTGGTGATGATCGATGATGACCCCTGCTTTTGACCTGACCTTCCTTTTATGACTTGGGACCAAATCGGTCCTTTTCAGGACCACCAAATTTTATCCAAAGAAGAATTTTATTTTCATTTACATTTTTTACACATTATTCACATTTTTGTATGGAAACCGTTTCACTTAGTGTTGGTAAACGACAAAAAATTTACAGAATTTTTAAAAAAGTGATCAAGTTAGCCTTGCAAAATTGCATTTTGCATCGAAACTTTAAAACTTTTTTTAAAAAAAGACCAGTGAAGACCCCCAAAAAATGATTTTTCCTAAATTCATCATAAATCGGCCTCTTTTTGGTTTTTTTTTTCCAGGTTATATACTTTGTTATGTCCTTCTTAATCGAAGGTCAAACTGTGATTAGTGCCATAACATGTAGCACTCAGATGATAAATAAACAAAAACAGCAGGCCAGCAGTTGGCAGACTTCCCAAAAGAGTCGCTGAGTGGCAAACATACAATTCCCTACCGAAAGAATCACATTCTTAGCTTACGCGATAAAAATGCTTGCTGGGATCATACAGATTTCAGCTTAAACGAATTATGTTTTTTTCGTTTCTCCACACCTTTACGCATACTTGTAAATTTAATAAACTCAAAGTTTTTTTGCATTTTGCTTGACTGCTCGTTAGTTTGGCAATCCTAATCAAAAAAGTTTGTTCGAACACTTGAACTTGAAATGCCATTTTGACGCTACGCTTGTGGCATACCAACACTGGCAACGGGAGGGGCGGGGGAGGACTGTGCATAGTTTAGAGTACGTGAACGACAATGATGAAAACATGCCAAAGCGAACAGGAATTTTCTTATTATTTACTGCATGCGAACGATTCGCCCGGCACTCCCACCATTCTGCCTCCCTTCGTTTCGCACATCTCTTTTTCACTTTCGTTCGCCTCCTCCCTGGCCAGGATGATGTCATTATAATAATGTTATATGCACAAATCGTCAATTGGTTGTCCCGGTCCCCGTTCCCCAATTGCCGTTCAAGTGACGCACAAGCATCTTGGGAATGCTTCTCGCCTTCCCATCCCCCCACTTAACACTTTATTGAATTCCTTTTGTGCATGCCAATTGTTGTTGTTGTTGGAGCAGTTGCTGCTGTTGCCGCTGTTATCATTATCCGCGCTCTCATCTGTCCATTTCGATTGCCATGTCCCCGTGGCCATGCTCATAATATAAATTGACTGCGTTGTTGTCCGCTTGTCACTTTGAGTTATGAAATGGCCGCTCAAAAGGGCGGTGGGCGTAGTCGGGCGCACTTGCCATTTCTTGCACAAGCAGTATTCATTCATTCTTTTTTGGTATTTTCATACCCCAGAGTATTGAACTGGGGCATGGGAGATGAACTGAAAGGTAACGAGTTTTCAACAAATTCAATTTATGTAGCCTACTTGCTGGGGTACTGATATCAGGCAGATCCAGTCGTGGGAGTTTCGACATACTTGAGAAATTTGTCAAATTCATCACGGCAGTCTTATGTATGACCTTTTCGAACTTCTACCCCATCACAATCAGGTGTAGGTGATTCTCGGTGCATGCCGACGCGGGGATACACTAAGACGAAGCTGAGAAGACAAATTAAGAGGACTTGAAGGACAGACCCAGAAAACGTTGTACAGCCATTTGAATTGTTGCTAGTTACTGATTGAAAACGATATACCGATAATGTATATGGGGTTAAGCCAACTGTTTTGATTTTTGTCAAGGACAAAAATTGATTATAATTCAATAATCAAAAGAAATCAACAAAGATTATATACAAATGGACAGCATTTTACTCAGAAACACTGTTTCGAAGGCCTCTTATAATGTTTTTTGTTCTTTTAAAGTGGTTTAAAAGGGATGACCCTCCCTTTACTGTCTAAAAGTATAAATAAGGGGTTATATGGTATCACAATGGACCTATTCTTTGGTCTAAGTGATGGAGCTTCACCGCTTCTACCATCTCAACCTAACCTACTCAAAAATTAATTGTTCGCTTTTTGTGTTATTTGTTGACAATGTCCGTCTCCCCCTAACCACTGTTTTTTCCTATGTCAGCATAACTTTGACTAAAGTTGAATGACAGGCACCTTTTAGATTAACGGGTGACAACTAAAAATCTGCACAAACTTTGAGAGAAAGCGCCCTTATCTGAGCTTTACTTAAAAGCTTTCGGGGTAACATTTCTTTCTCTTTGTTCTCCTGTCAACACGTTTTCATGCCCCCCTGACAAAAATGTTGACAAGTAGTCGGCCATCATGCCGTCCGAGTAAGAACGTCTTCATGATAGTGCTGTAAGCTTCTACGAAATGCACGCTGACAAAGGTAAAGTGTTTTTAGAAAACCATCTTACCCAAGAGGGCAAGTCCAAACGCACTATTTATAGTATTTTGCAACGAATAACAATAAAAAGCGAAGATGGAAGTGGTCGGAAAGCAAACATTATGACCGGTCAAGCTGTGAGAAAGCTAACCCAACTTTTTAACAACAAAGACAACATGAGTCAACGAGATGCAGCCAGAAAATTTCATTGCTGTTAGCTGTACATCAGTAAAGTGCTGCAAAAGAATAATATTGTTGTCAGACGTTAGCAAAGAGCACCAAGTTACACACCTGAACAAATACAAACTGTCAAATCTCTATGTCGGTGGATGTGCAACCAACATCGTGGCAAACTCTTTGTTTTAGGCGATAAAAGTTACTTTAGTCTGAGTCGCAGCCATGTACCGGGAAATAGTGTTTTATACAACTCCAATGTCAACACCTGCTGATGTGAAATATAAGTGCAAGCTAAAGTTTGAGCCCAAAGTTATGCTTTACATTGCGATCTCTGAGAGGGGCATATCAAAGCAAGGAAGAGTGCATAAACGATAGTTTAAAGAAGGTTTTGATTCCTTTTTAAGGGAAAATCATTTCGACAATAATTATGTTTACAGGCCTGACAAAGCTTATTCTCATTACGCTAAAATGACGACGGGTTTCCTGAGCAGCAACGACATCCGTATTGTACCAATGGAACGAAACCCAACAAACAACTGAACAACAGGATTCGCTTATGTATCCGGAAATTCGACCACAAGGCCACCTCCGGAGACATTTTCCGGAAGCTACTCTACCTCAGTGGCCGATAACACGGTGTGACAAAAAATCAAAACAAACGAAGCGTATATTAAAGCACACGAGAAACGAAGCCTTTTTCGCACACACCCAACGCCACTTCATCAAATGTTTTATTTTCTTACCGGTTTTGGAAAGAAGAAATTTACTTTAACGACCATAGCGCCACGTATGCTACGACCGTTGTTTTAGACACCCCCGGACGGCCTCTAAAATCGGAAGCACAGCGAACGAAATCGCAAGGGAGAGCGCGCCATAGCACGCGACCGGGAGGAGAAAGAAAGTAGAAGCCCGCCGCAGCGCCGCCGCGCGCCGCCGCCAGCCGCGCAAAAAGACCGGGGACGGAGAGGGACGGCGCCGCCAGGCGCGCCCAACTGCCACGCCCCCCCCCGCCCCCGATTAGAAACGCCCCGGGAGGAGGCGCGGACTTTAGAACGGGTCATCGGTCCACCAAGGTTGGAAAGCGGACGAGCAAGAAGCGGAACCCGGCAGCGCGAGCAGCGCCAGCAGCACGCGCCAACACGGCAACACTTTGTGGAAGAGGAAAGGGGGCTCCCACTCCTACGAAGGCGTTTTTCCTAAAAGAAACTCACCACGAACAGGAGAGACGAAGACACCAGAAGACCCACAAGACGGGAGCGACGCAGCCCCCGGGAACACCGGAGACCCGGAGGCCGGGACTAACCCGAGGACCGCAAATTTATGTTGAAGTTTTTCAATGCGATCTTAATTCGGTTGCTGACTGGTGCGGCCGCAATTTGCTGCCTCTTAACTTCTCAAAATGCTTTTTTGTTACATATGTTAAGCGCAACTTGCCGATATTATCATCGAATTCCATTAGTCATCACGAATTGAGAAGGCAGTATTAAGCTATGGATTTGGGGGTGTTGTTTGACTCCAAGTTTCAATTTCCTGAGCATCTAAACTATATCCTCCCCAAAGTTTATTTAATGCTGGGCTTTGTTTGTACTCTGCCTTAGTGCGTTCTAGGCTTGATTATGCTTCGCTTATCTGGAGTCCTTCTGCTGCCGTTCACATAAACAGGCTAGAGCGTCTGCTGAAACGATTTCTAAAATTTGCACCCGCCCATTTACATTTTTCGGAGCCTTTTCCACCGTATCTGAGCAGATGTCGATTATTGCAAATTTCTACCCTTGAGGATAGAAGGATAGAAGGTAACTCGTAGAGTAAAAAGGGTATACTAAAGTCGTGCAAATGTATGTAACAGGGAGAAGGAAGCATCTCCGACCCCAAAAAGTATATATATTCTTGAGCAACATCAACAGCCGAGTCGATATGGCTATATATATGGTCCGTCTGTCCGTCTGTCTGTATAAACACCTAGATCTCTGAGACTGGAAGAGCTGAAGCCACCAATTACAAATCGACACATGTTAAACGACTCACTTAAACATTAAATTACGAAGACGGCACAACTCATACAATCAGTTCACATTACAAATCACGTAGAACAAACCCCACTGATTAGAATTCATGACAAAAGTTTGTTTAAAATAGGTTTTTTTTTATCACTTTACAATGATTATAAATTGTAATCAAATTGACACTTTTCCAATGCACGTGCTGTTTAATAACAACCGCTAGGTTTAACAGCTGATTTCGCGAATGTGGCGACATCTATGGGAATATCTGGTACGCAACTGTGATGGTGACTCTTTCTGATGCAGAGCGATCCGAAATACATTAATTTTTTAACTTTTAAAAATGAGGTTTTGCCCAACAAAAGTGGTCGTCTGGACCATTGTGCTGTGGGACGGAGTAAATAGCTAGAAGCAGACGGACGGACAATTCAACATCAAATTTCCAACAATGAGATCTGTGCTACATGTGTCGAGTTGTCAATGAAGGTCTTGCAAGGTGTTTCAATTTGGATAAAAAAAATTCTTCAATATTGTCATGGGGTCGATTGTTGACAGTGTTGAGATGCCGACTTGCGTGTTAAGAGCGAGAGTACGAGATGCCGGGTTCGATTCCCAGGCAAGGAACGAAATGTTAAATTTTACTTTTTTTTAATTTCATTTGGCAAGTAAAAAAAGATAATAAAAGTTCGCACAAAATTTTCATAGCCTGACAACCACTGTTTATGATTTAAGAAAATGCGGGACTACACTTGGGTTTGGGGAAATGGATATCGAAATGTCTCTTCAACACAATACATTAGTTGCTTTGACCAACGCTAAATGTTAGTCCTCCATGAAGTTCCCCAAATATTTTTTGTCTTAGTGTTTGGTCTTCCTTGAATCCATTTCTTGAATTGTGGTCTGTATTCTCGAAGGTACCTTTGAGTGTTATGAAACATGTCTCAGATCAAAGTCTTAAGCGTAAGTATATTCCTCCAAAAATTTTAGTATAAATCATTTTTTTTGGTATCGTCCCTTTTGCTTTGCCAACTTTATGTTTGTTTGTTGCTTGGCGACCTTTCTAATTGTTAGAATATTGTTAATAGCCGGCTCGAGGTAAACTTTAGATTAAATTAAAGTAACCTTTTGAAAGTACGAAATCATTTGGTTAAGCTCAATTTACACGACCTGATCGCTCAGCTGAGTTTTTCCGACCTGAGTGTCAAAAAAAAAACATAAACTAGCGAATAAGGGGGCGTCAGTATGACCATACAACAAAAAAAAAGCGCCATGAGCTGTTAATGCTGATCAAAAATATATTTAATCTTTATAGAGCCGGAGATGCTTCCTTCAGAGCTGTTACATACTTTGGCAAAAACTAAATATACTTTGTGTACGGCACGAACGAAGCTCTTTAAGAGGGATTATTGGGCTATATTTTTTTTTAAGTTTTCCATTTTAACCAAAGAAATTGTTGCTGAATTTCTTGTTTGAACTACTATGAAATCATAGTATCAAACTATTTCTTTGCTTTAAAATAAGTGTTCCCAAATAGTTCTGTACTGGTGGCAAAGTCGACGCATTCTTCTGAAGCAGTTGAAGGTATTGGAAATTGTTTGGGACAACTCCCGATCCTATGATATTTTAGGGACGGCTGCTCATTTTCATTGTGTTATGACCGATACTATCGGCCCTGTTCCGAATTCCGAGTCGGTTTTCGTGTAAACGTTGCTTTTTTTAAGATAAAGTTCACAATTTTATATGAAAAGTAAGCAAAATGTCTGTGGCTACTAGATCAGGTCTGCTTTTTTTGACGAATTGAATTCACTTGGCATTGAGCAATCGATTTCAGCTGCTTAGGCAATTCCGATTTTCGTCAAACCTAATCTTGTAGCCGTTGAAATTGTTGTCACCTTCCATATAACATTGTTAATTTTATACTCTACATGTAAACGTTTACACGAAAACCGACTCGGAATTCGGAATAGGGCCGTATAAGACCGGAATTAGTCCCTTTAAAAACTGGGGCATAATTAGGTAGCTGTTTTGGTCAATGTTAAGCCATTGTTTTGTCACAGTTTTAGTCATTATTTTGGTCACTGTTTAGTCACTGTTTGGTCACTGTTTTTGGTCACTGTTCGGTCACTGCAATTCCACCACATTTACCCACTCACAACCCACTTCCTGCTATGGCTATCTTGAAAATAACAAAGCAGCTGAGTTTGCAAAGTCAAAAGCGTAGCCAAAGAAATCCGTCGCAAAGACAATCGTTTTCTGGATTTGCCCCCCAGTCGACCGTTCGTAAAAGAGAGCTTCGTTCTAAAAAATTCGTACATAACGGGCGAGCCGTTTCGGAGGAGTTTTGTAACTAACAAGTGACACTAAATGCCACCATCAAAGATACCATGTCATTTTCAATTCTATGAAATCATTTTATCTTAAGCATTTTAACGCGCTTTTTTTTTTTTATTTCACTAAAGTTTTTTTTCAGTTGCCTGGTCACCCTGTGCTAGCGCGCACAAAAGAAATCATTTTTGAAAGTAACGCATTGGGGCCTTCGTTCGATAACATTATGAATCGATAACTATCTCGAGCAGACCTGTTAACTGCTCAAAATGCTGTGAGCCGAAAGTGAGCAAGTACTATAAATACCCGGTCAGAGCGACTGCAACTTCATTTAGTCCCGAGAGCTCGGAGGACATGGTTTTATTTTTTTAAATGTTTTATTTTTTTAAATTCTTTTATTTTGATTTGATTTTTCCCCCTGCTTTTGCTCCACACAATTTTCGTAGTACCCATCATTGCAAAACGTCCGTCAAAAGGCGGCACCAGTTCAGCAACCATTCACCTAAGAATGGCGTATCGAGACATATTCTCAGAGTTAATGCTGGTATGCCATGCGTTAAGGACCGGTATGGTGGCAATGGATAACGACTTGAGTTAAATTCAGCTTTTATTAGAACATTATGAGTTGCTTTAAGTTGTCTTCTTAATTCTTTTATATTTTTCAACCTTATCTTAAACCTATCAACTCCTCAATTACCGAAATATCTTTCAAATGAACCACATCGAGGAGTGCGAAATCTATCGTCAGTTGAATCTGAATTATAAATTCACCCCACTAATTTCTTAATTTTTTTGTATACTAAATGTCATATAGTTGCTTAGCAACGCGTGAATCTCTTAGTCGGCCTTAGGTTAGGATCTAAATAAATTTAAATTAAATTCACGCTGATGTGCACTTTTCACTTGTTCTTTGATCTGTTTGGGTCTTTTCTGGAAGACATGTACATGTATAAAATGTTTTAAAAGTTGCTCTGAGCTGTGCGAGCGTATAAAACCCAAAATAAAACAATCAGAAAAGTATTAAACTCTCTTTTCCTATTTGTCAAAGCCTACTTGGGAGATTACTTCAATAAAACTGGAAAAATGTGTTGGTTCTGTGAAATAAATAAGCCAAAAAATTAAAAATCAAAAAATATAGATTTTCGTATAAAATATTAAGACCACTCGAAATTATTAATTGAAAACCAACTCTTGATAAACGGTTCCACTGCCGGTGCAGCAATAGCCTAACTTTAACTTTCTACTCCGACATGGTAAATCAATTTAGCTGGGTGTTAACTCCTGGTAAAAACAGGGTAGCGAAAGGGTTGCTAAAGCAGCCGACAAGTCTCTTAGCTGGGCCAGTTCTCAGACAAACTAAATGCTTTCGCTCATACCCAACTAAAAACTCGTGTCGCCGCAGCCTTGACTGGCTAAACAGCTGATTAAAACTAGCTGGGGAAAAAGAAAAAAAAAGGTTTGTAATTTTTCCACACCTACCCCTGCTAAATGGATTCAAAAATGGTAGCAGCCTGCAACGAAATGGCATTGCCCACGACTTCTGCTTTACAAATATCATCTAAATACATTTTCACTTTGAATTATAAAATCAATTATCACATCAAATTGGCACATCGAATTTCTCTCTTCATCATTTTCAAATTCATTTTCATTGTCTATATATTAATATGCTAAGATTTTTTCGTACGAATGTACGGCCCCCTTTTTAGCATAGTAAAACAAATTCAATAAACCCAAAATTTATACCATATGTTCGTATAAATATTTAGACCCCGCCATTGCAAAAAAAAAAAAATTAATTGCAATTATTTATTGTTTTAGATCGAATTAAAAGTTGTACCAACACACACACACACTTTACACAGATATGTGAGCAGACCAACGCATTGTTTTTATTTCAACAGGCCATCATTTACTGTGTGCTTTGCTCAGTTGTATTTTGAGAATTGGAAACAGAGTGCGCTCTCTCTGTGAAGAGACGATCAACGGGAAAAAAAGCTTCTACGCATGTTTTGTTTTGGTTTTAAGCAGACTTACAGTTGCTGGTCTAACTGAAATCCAATTGACAAGAAATAATTGTGCGAGGCAAGCGCTGCTAATAAAATGTATTTCGGAGCGTAAACAATAATTAATATTGTTTAAAAATTTGTTACATTGCTGATCCTATTGATATGTTCGTCTTCCCTTTTAGCATAGTAATGTTGAAAGGAGTATTAAGAAGTAAAAATTGCATTGCTATTATTTATTGTTTTATAGCGAATTAAAGATACGGTGACATGCAGATGGCATAGAATTCAATTGTCTAAAAAAATTAGTGCGAAAATAGTCAGTATTCTTCGGGAAAATCGTTGAGATACAGGAAAGGTACATTATAAGGAAACATACAATTCAATGGAAAATTCACTAATCAAATTTAAATACACCTAGCACAATTGAAGACTGTACTGTGATCTAGAGATTGAATCGGTATTACATCGAATCGGAAATACATCGAATATATGGATTTATTGCCTGTGCAGGGTCAGGCACTAAATGTATATATTTTGTCTCTTCACACTTTCTTTGGAGTCATCCCCAAGCAACATTTCCCAGAAATGCATTGAAAATTGTTTTAACTGAAGATCAAGGAAAGGAAGAAACCGTGTTTTTAGCTTTCTGGGAAGTATAAAAAAGACCTAACTATGCCAAGTTTGTTAACCAAATGTTGGCTGACTGTTCAAAATTGGAATATATGTTAATCAGGTTTTCCTGGGTTTCTGACCGATTCAGCTTCAATTATTTTTTTTACCAAAAACTATGCAAATTTAAGACGTTTTGACATAATATTTTAGAATATAAAGTGCATATCGTTTAATGTTAAGTGTTAATTTGTTCGATGGTCGAATTTCGACCACAGGGCGAGCCTAGTATTATTAATATGGTTCTAAAAAACCGCGAAATTTGCGAATTTGTCATGAGTTTATATTGTTAAAAAGACTTGATATATGGCAGTACTAGACGGGTAAATAGGTTGTGAAGTTCAATCGGCCCAAAACAAACGCAAAAATTTGAGTTTAGATTATCATGAAGATTTAATAGTTGGCAATTGTCGACGGGTAAATAGGATCTGTAGGCCAACCGGTCAATAACAGACAGACAGACGAATTACACCAATTAGATCAAACGAATGTACCCCTGTCAAACCTCCAACAGTCGGAAGTCTATGATACATAAACGAAGGCAATTGGTAATGGAAATGGTGGCTTTTTTCTTGGATGCCCCCCATGGATTTGGGAAGGCTTAATCTTTGTCATTGATTTTGGCCACTAGCAGCTGCCTCTTCTGGAATAGAATTGTGAAAAGGATGCCGTTCAGCTCATTCATCACTAAAATTGCAGTTAAACCTTCCTACTCATAAACAACCTAATTGAAACATTGCGAAACACTTCGCAGTGGCCGAAGTTTTAGTACATTTCAGGGACGAGTGCACAATGGCGCAACTGTTTTGTACGCGCAATGATTTTACTGTCTAGCAATTTTAGCCAAACACTGCCAGTCATCCAATCTGTGGCGACATGTGAAGAAACTTCAGCTGGCAACAAACATGAGAGAGAAAGATGGATCGATTCATCTGCTCAAGATTTCTTGAAGCAATTGCTATCTATCGATAATCTCCGTGCTCCTGCGGATTGATTTGATTTCCGACGAATTTTTACAGCAACAAAGAGCTCATCCACTATCATTGATAACCACAAAAATCACGAATTCCACCCGGTGCTTTACTGAAGAGAGTCAACTCATGTGTAACCCATGCCGCAAAATACACAGCTTCAACAAAGCAAATGTCTTAAATATTTTGTGCATTTATTTTATTGCATTAATTAAAATTCATTAAGTTAAACTAAAAGGAATCACTACATTCATTGACTGTTAGGCAGTACGAAGTTCGTGGGGCCATCAGCTCTCCAATAAAACAGCATACATTCCCCATAGAACATTTACCATGTATACGCTGAGCTTTTGTAGATTGTGCAGCCTACAAGGGTATATAAGCTCCGGTGTGCTTAAGTTGGCTCTCCTAAAGATTTTCCTTTTTGCTACATTTTTGATTGAGACACATATTTGAACAAATTTCGCATTTGCTTCGCCTTGTGGGTTCGCTTCCACCCACTTATTTTCAGTAATGCGGTTGACATTCTCTATATAAATTATTAAGGATTTATTGTAGGCACTCAGTCACAATACAACCACATGCACACACACACACACACACATACAATACAGACATACGCAAATACATACAAATGTATTGGCCTCAGTGTCTTCATCATCGGCTGGTGAAGGACAAATGAGCTCACGTTTAGTTTATGAAGACGCTTATTTATGGGTCACACTTGGCACCCAACTACCACTTCCCAGCGATGACCCTGATGGTAATGCTGATGATGATGAGGTTGCACAGGTTAATGTAATTGGCAGGCTCGTCGGCGGTTTAAAAGTGAGTGGAGGAGGGTGGTGGGTGGCAAGGCAGATGGCAACCACTGCGGTGACATTTTGAGTAATGATACTTTCCAGTCGATAATCCACTATAAAATATCACAGAGTGTTAGGCCCTAGCCGTAAGCTTTAGTGTTGCTCCTTATCCCTTCCCAAGAGTACAAGGCTACAACTGGTGTTAGTGTTTGTTTTCTAATGCATTTCTAAACACACACAGCAACACACTCTGGCACATATGCTCCTTCAATGCTTTGGCAATTCGACCGCGCCCGGCGCTCCACGTGCGACACTCGGCTGGATACGCAGACGACCGTTATGCATTTTTTGAAAACAAAAACGCACGTAAGCCCCGTTTCTGCTGGGACGATGCATAAACCAAACGCCACCAAATTGCCAGGCCAGGGCCATGGGCAGTCAGACGGCGCAGAAACGATGCAAAAAATGCGGTGGCGACTGCGGCCAGTGATAAATAAATTAAAAGGCACACGCAAAACAGCAGGCAACCCAAATCCGACCAGCACCCGGGAACCAACCTAATAAAGCTTTGGCCACGCACTGGTCGAGCACCACCAGGCAGGCACATGTGTGGCTAGCCACAGCCGCTGGCTTGTGGCAATGGACAGGCTGCACCAGCAAAAAAAAAAGAGAAAAAATAACAGGAGGAGGCGAGCGAAGCTGCAAAGCCACAGCCCGAAACCAAATTGATAAAAAGTGAGGAATAGTGTGGGCAGTGGGTGGGAGTTGTGTGCGTGTGCGCCATGTTTTCATTGGGAATTTGATGCTGCCAAATGTGTTGTAAGGAGAATCGCCTGGCCAAAGCACTGCAATGCACAAAAAATAGATCAGGGACACGCGTTACCAACACCAAGAACTGGAAACGTGAAGGCAACTTCGGATTTCCTTAAGCGGATAAGCTAAAGCAATTGCAGCTGCTATCGACACCCAATAAAGTTGTACAACAAATACTTGAGTTTTCTGATGGCGAACCATTATTCTTCTATGAGCGGAAAAGGACTTTTGATTGCAGCCGAACAAAATACTTAGTTCAAGTGTCCTGCCATAGATTGCAAAAAGGAACCATTTAATGGTGATATACAAAAAATCATCTTTCAATCAAATTCCAACTGAAAACCGATTCTTAGTTTTCACAGAAAATCTTAAGCTTTTCGTATTTATTTGGATTAGCCAACTGAATAGAATTCTTTGTTCTACTTAAAAAATTAGCATAAGAATAATTATTCGTCGAATACAGCGAAGGCTAGTCCAAAGAAAGCAAATATGGTACTTACGAAAACCCACGAGTGTGGCGACAACATTTCGAATCAAGTGTCAGCTGCACTCTGAAGAAATTTTCACTATAGAGTGCATGGAGCGAACCGATCACCTAAGAGCAAAATCCATATGCTAAATCAAATTCGACAAGCAAGAGCAAGCGAGCACAGAGAGCTCTACAGGCAACTAAACTATTCGTTGGGAGAAAACAACTTCTTTAACAACAAGTACAGCCAACTCTAAATCTCCACAATATTCAGAGCAAGGTGCGAAATGCTGAAAGTGAACAGCAGATGCTTCACCGGGGTATAGAAGCCAATTGCACTTTGTGCAATCTAAACGTGAAGGAGGATTCGTTGCATTTCATAGGAGTATGTCCGATTTTGGGTGAAATCAGAAGACTATACTGGCAACAAACACGGCTCTCATCGCAACAGCTGATCATCATCCTGAATGGCGAAAACTGGAACACCCTTTTCCATTATATGAAAGATGTTTCAACCTACAGATGGCGCATACACACGGAAGATTTTTAGTTAGTTATTGTTAGAAAACTTTTCTGTATTATCAAATGTATTATATACTTAAGCTGATGGCAAACTGCCAAAGCTAGCTTACATCGATTTTATTTTGGTTATAAGAGCGACTTAAGCTTGATTATAAGAATAGATTTCCTATATATTCAAGAACGAATAAATTTTTGAAAAATTATTCCTTAGCGATTATTGCTTCATGTACATTTCCATTATAAATCAATAGAAAAATTGCTATGGTACGAAGGCCGTCCCGGAAATGGCCGACCTAGCACAGTAGTGTTGGAAAATGTTCATAAAACATATTAAAAGGGGAAGTACCGACTATTAAAAGTGCCTTTACCTTGCACAGTTTTTTCCTTTTTTTTTGGTCGATTTTAATAGAGAACGCTTGTTATTGATTTGCAAACAATACTTTCATATAAAAGGTCTTAGTCCAACCAATATTAAAAAGGAGCTGGATTCTACCTTACGTAATTCTGCTCCCTCGTTTACAACAATAAAATATTGGGTGGCTGATTTTAAGCGAGGTCGTTTGAGCTGCGAAGATGAACATCGTAATGGGCGTCCAAATGAGGTGACCACTTCAGAAATGGTGGCCAAAATTCAAAAATGTGTATTGAGTGACCGGCGATTGAAAGTTCATGAGTTAGCTGAATGTGTAGGCATTTCAAAAAGTGCTGTACATCGCATATTGACCGAAAAATTGGACATGAAAAAGTTATGCGCAAGATGGGTGCCGCGTTTGCTATTCCATCATGACAATGCGCCGGTTCACACCTCTGCCGTTGTAATGGCTAAAATTAATGAATTAAAATTTGAATTGCTACCTCACGCCCCTTATTCGCCAGACTTAGCTCCCTCTGATTATTTCTTATTTCCAAACTTGAAAAAATGGCTCGGAGGAAAAAGATTTGGCAACAATGAAGAGGCGGAGTCCGAGGTTAATGCCCATTTTGAAGAGCTTCACAATTCTTATTATAAAAAAGGGACGCCACTCGTATACCATTGTAGTTTAATCTCATATGTGCTTGTTCTACAATCCTCGCTTCAATTATTTCCTTCGGTCTCATGAAATTGTGCAGCTTCCAGAATTTTTCAACTGTATTCTTGGTAGGATATTCTGGAATCAAACCCTTTAGATTCTGAATATCTAAAAAATAGTCCTCAGAATCTCAATCTCAGAAAATAAATAATATTGGCTAAATTTTTCAACCTTAACTTGTCTGGGATTTGAACAGAGGTTGCAACAACCGGTCCACAGTGGTTGCGTCCATAGGCCAAAAATAAAAAATCGATCAGAAAATATTTGGACAAAATGTAAACAAATTGTCTCTTAAATGTCCTATCTTCTTAATGGCAAGCCGGTTTTTTCTGGAAATCCAACGGGGCTTTCTAAAAATAGCATTGAAAGCATGAACACGTGCTCATTTTTTAAGCGCAGCTGCACGCCATGCAAATATTTCACAACAAAAGCGAAATTCAAAGTGATCAGTCGATTAAATAAGTTCCCGAATTTATGTAATTTTAAATGGATTTTGAAGTTAAAGGTATTTATTTTAAGTTCCAATATTTATAAAAGCCTTCTTGTGTTCTAGTTATTTTGAAATAAATGCTTTAGTTAATTCGGTTTTTTGTACATCATGTGTGCGTCTTTATTATGTTTATTTAAAGTTTTAGAAGGTTCCCCCAAGATCCCCCGATTCATTTCTTTTTCAGTGTATTTGTGTATGTCTTAAGATAATACAAAATGAAAATTAGCTGCAGAAATTTGCAGATGTGTGCATAATCAACAATATACTAACGCCGTCTCTTTTTTCTTCAAGGTCAAATTTGCCTTGCGAAGCAGCTACTTTGCCTGTCTTTGTGTTCGTCTTTCTTGTTTTGTGTTCTTATTAAGTTGAAATTATAATTTCGATTGCGCTTTCTTTTTGTCGATTTCATTTTGGAAGTCGACTCTTATCAGTGTGTATTTACACGCTTATATATTTTCGTTTTTTTTTTTTTGAATATTTTTAGAATGTCTCATACAGACTAGATCTGAAGAGTTGGCGAATTAATACCCCAGCAGGAAAAAATGCCCTTATGTAAAGAAAATCCAAAATGCAGAGAGACTTTCTCTTAAAAATGGGGCTTTTAGTGGACAAACCCAGAAGTGGAGGAAGTGGCACCTCAAATGATGGCAATACGGCCAGTGCATTCTTCAACAACCCGGACTTGGCAGCTGAAATAACAGGTCTTGATGAAAATATTGTAGTCCGGTGTTCAACATTGCTGCAGTGTTTGGCATCAGGTTACAATGATATGACTGCCAATATAACAGGCCTTGAGAAAAACGTGATTATTAGATGCTCAACAATTTTGCAAGCCATGTCTTCAGGCTACAAAATCAATCCCGCAAAATTCGGAGACTATGCTTTAGAAACTGCAAAGCTTCTGATTAGTAATTATCCTTGGTACTACCTTCCTCCTTCGGTTCATAAAGTATTATTACATGGTCCTGATATCATAAGAAATTCCTTAGTGTCAATTGGAGAGCTATCAGAAGAAGCTGCAGAAGCTAAAAACAAAGACATTAAACTGTTTAGGCTGAAGCATACACGCAAAATGTCAAGAGTCCTGACAAATACTGATTTATTGAACAGATTGCTTTTAACCTCAGATCCCATCAACACAGGTCAAAGAAAACTTCTATGTAAGCCAAAGTCGAAGCTTTTAAAATCAGCTATTGATTTATTGGAATGTATATAAAATTTTTTTTTCTTTCTTACATATGTATATTTGTGAAATTTTTTTTTATATTTGTTAAATTTTTACCTTATAATTAAAGCGTGTACCTACACGAACTTTGAAAAAATCGTTCATAATTTTGTGTTTGTTGTTGTCTAATTATTGTTACGTTTTTGCCGTTTGTCTTTTAAAACAAAATAATTTTTTCAACAAAAACTCGATTTTAGACTGATTGTTCCTATGGCAGCTATATGATATAGTATCCCGATTTTCACTAAGTAGTTTTTAATGAAGAATTATAAGGTTGCGCTGCAATATAATGGAAAACAAAACAGTTTTACATACAAACACTTGACTTCAGACCGATCGTTCATATGACAGCTATATGATATGGTGGTCCGATCCGGCTGATTTGTACACATCATCTTACCATAAATTTATAAAAATTTTGTGTTAAGTTTCAAACCTCTACCTCAACTAGAAGTATTTTTGGCCGCCCTCCCCATACAACAGGAACCACTGTGCGGTCCTCTCTTTGCAGTTCTCACAAAAAAAAACCAGTTTCGTGCGGCACATTGACATAAGAGGGATGGAAGCAACCTTTAACAGCGCTCACTGTTTTTTTCGGTCGTGAGAGGACACATTTTTTTTTTGCTTTTTTCGCTCTTGTTCTTTTGCCGACCGTTTGGGATAGACCGCTTACCGAAAAGGTCTTTCCTGTGTGTATGTTTGTATGTGAGCTCACTCAGTGCGTGCTTACATCTTATACATTTCGTGCATAAATACGTATGCATGCACAACAACAAAACTTTTGTTTATGCATTCGCTCTCTCAGGTCCTCTCACACTGATACTTTCTGCTCGCACCAGAGACTGCTCTCGCAACCTTTTCACAATAACATTTTGATGTGAGGGGCTTTGAATAAGTCACACTTTGGGACCGCTTGACTAAATGGGCCTGTTATTGGGTTGATGTCAGACCGACCAGCTTGAGTGTACAACAACAGTCGCTTAACAGCTAGCGCAAAAGCAGCACTCAATCGGTTGAGGGAAGAATGAGCCCCTTTTTTTTTTATTTTTATACCCTGTTCCCATTGAAAATGGGAAAAGGGGGATCATGAAGTTGTGCAAAAGTATGTAACAGGTAAAAGGAAGCATTTGCGACCCTATAAAGTATATATATTCTTGATCAGCATCAACAGCTGCGTCGATTTAGCCATGTCCGTCTGTTCGTCCGTCCGTCTGTCCGTCCGTCTGTCCGTATGAACGCGTCGATCTCAGAGACTATAAGAGCTAGAGCCACAAATTTTTGCATGTAGGAAGGTGTATACCAGATGCAAATCGATAGAAATTAAAGCGCGGTTATGCCTTTTGTAACAAATTTTTCACAATGGAGCTTCAAGCTTTAGAAAGAATTCGAAAAAATTTTGTTTAACACCTAGTAACTCAAGAAAATTTGCAATGATTTTCAAGACAGAAGTGAGAAGATCAACTTACATCGAATTTTAGCGATGTAGCTCAATGCTTGTCCACTTACGGGAAAACAAATTGATTTGCCTAACGATTTCAGTCCCCTATCATTAATATCAACAAGAGTAAATCAGATTTTGGATCAGAAAGATATACGGGTCTGTTCCGGTTTTCGACTCGATTTTCGTGTAAACGTTAATGTTTCGCGTTCAAGTTATATTAATTTGTTTGCAGGTAACAAGACAATTTGTGGTTTCAGTTGCTCAAACGAATTCGAGTTTTTTTATACCAGATCTAGTAACCGTAGGCATATTTTTCACTTAATGGCTGTCGTTGCATAGCTTCGAGGTAAAACTTCTAAGTGAGAAAGTTTGAAGCTTTCTAGCGAGCTTAGAACTGCTCGTTAAATTTGAATGTCAAATAGCATGTGTTGTCACATGAAACTTTTGTTAGTTTCGTTTACAAAACACGAGAGCGTGCCTTCTCTCATATAAGTTTTTTTCCAATTTATTTGGCGACCTTTCTAATGGTTAATTAGTAACGAGTTCGCTGGCTCGAGGTCAAGAAGTTGCGTTTGTTCACAACTATAAACAACTTATGCATTGACAAACCAAAAAGAGCATGGACAAACCTTTATAGCTGTTTCATGGTTATCCAATCCAATTTTGTGAGTCCAATTATGCTTTCATTGCGCTTTGCAGTTCCCAACTGCTTAAAGTTCTGATTGCATAGAATTGGCACAATGATCAGGAGTCATTTAGCGAAACGCCTTCTGGTGATTGAATTGGATATTCATAAAACAGTTGTAAAGGTTTGTCCACGCTCTTTTAGGTTTTTCAATGCATAAGTTTTTTCCAGCGAACTCGTTATTAATTAAACGTTAGAAAGGTCGCCAAATAAATTGGATAAAAATTCTTATTGTATATAGTGAATTTTATCAGGTGGAAATCAATATCAACTAAATCTTTTTTCGATTCGTCGATGGTCACTTTATGCCTCCGCTATTGAAATCCCTTCATATTTAGGTAAGAGAAACTTTCGGGGCTTTCCACGAAACGCAAAAAGAAAATATCGAAATAATTTGCCAACTTAATTTGTTTGTTGTGTGCACGATAGGCACTGCTGCCCACCCGCTGGGCTTGGCGGGAGGGAAAACCTTTTCTCAATCTGTCGAGTGCGAATACTATTACGGGTATGTGTGGCTAAATTAGGTTTCATCTTTGGGCAGTTTTCCTTTTTACTGTTTTGCTGGCTGCCTTTTTGCACTCTGTTGGCAAACTAATTTACCGTTAGTTATTACGTGTGTGTGTGTGTGTGTGTGTGTGAACATATGCCGGCCATTTGTCTGCCACGCCTTGCCCATAAATTACACGTTCTTTAAGACCCTGGACCGAGCACACAAAGTTGTCACTTATGAATGCGTAGTTATTTCCATTAAATGGTTGTCATCACTAACCTATTCCTGAGAGCCGCATTTCTGACGAGACATGCCGTCCTACCGGCACTTGTCGAACATTTTCGGTCCGCTAGGTAATCTTTTGGCCAAGCGGCAGGCGGGTTGTGCTGGCAACCAAACTTAATCACAAGAAAACGACGCCAGGTCTTTACTCCTCGGGCCCCTCGTCCACAAATCTGCAGTGTCAGCCATTCATTTGGTTAATGACATTGTGGTGGCTGGTGCGGCAAAAGCCACACAGACAGACAGACAGACGGCTGGGTGGCTGGCAGACAAGAATGAGCAAAGTGACTCGCAGATACTTTTCAACTGACGGGCCACATAAAGTTTTCGGCCCACCTACAGCACAACACAAGCCCAGGCACTTTGTAGATACAAATGTATCTATGTATCTTGTTGTTCTGTGCATATGAGAAACTCACAGACACCTTGCATCGCCTCCATTCTGAAAGCGTCCCCATTCCCCTCTACACCGAGCGTCCTTTCACTCGCTTTGGTTGAATTATTTTAGCAGCAGCAACTGTTCTCTTGTTTTCCCTAGCTTTTGTGCTAATGCAGCAGGCCCATTCACATGTCGCCCCTCGCCCCTCGCCCACGCCATTCTGCGGCATTGCCCACTTGGGAGCCAGCGCAGCAAAATGAAAATGGAATATAAATTTCAAAAATTAAAATAGAAAAAATGCAAATGTAACTAAATTAAATGAAATTAAATGTACAAGTAGAAACGAAAACAGTCGGGGCCGAAATAAAGTGTATGGGCTCAAGTAAATCGATTGATTGGCCAAAGTTTCTAAGCAAAGCTTTTAGGACTGCTCCGAATTTCGAACGTTCATGATTCAATCTAATCATTAAACCTTGAACTGCAGTTCCGTTGTTGAGTTTGAAATACACGTCCGTGTCCGAATTTGCAATCTCTTAAGACAAATAATTGAGTTAAACGATTTATCAACCATAATTACTTTTTCGACTCAAACCTTGCTCTTTCGCATCATCTTGGCCAATAGTTTTGCACTTTATACCAATGTTTTATTTTTTTTTTTTTTTTTTCCTATTCTGTATTTCCTCCGTCCACTCTTTCTCCTTTTTGAGTTCATAATCTCCCCCCCGTTACCTCTTACCACACCTCGCCCAACCTCTCAATCACTCATCGTTTTTACATCCAACTGAAGCTGTGTTGCTCTAACCTACTATATTACAAATTAATCCATGATTACCACATTGTGTCTCGAACATAATTCAAATCTTAAACAACGTAAAGCTCCCGGTTTATATTTAACAATCTTTGCCTAGCTCTTCCCCCTTCCCTTCTTCCTTTTTAACTTCTCCCTTTACTTTCCCATCTAAACATAATTTCTCTCAGCATAATTCCTTTCGCAATCCAAAATATTAGAAAGATCATCAGAAATTTTTCTTTCGATGATACTGATCTACTTCCATGAACTTCCTCCCCGCTGCCCATCAAAAGATTGTTAACAGCTTAAGGAGAGTCCCGTTGGTACTGTTGATAAATCACTTCGACTCCATGGCACTGGCTTATTTTTGTTCACCTTACTTTCCCCGAACTTTAAAATTATTCCTTTCTTTTAGCGATTGTTCTGTTTCTCTTCCTTTTATTCTCCTTTCTTTCCCCCCTTCTCTTCTTTTCCTTTCCCTTCTCTTTCTCTCTTCTTTCTCTTCCCTCTTTCTTTCTTCCTTTCTTCCTCCCTTTTTTCTTCCCTTCTTCCTTTTTTTTTCTTTCCCTTCCTCCTTTTCCTCCTTCTTTTTTTTCTCGCTTCCTTCCTCTTCCCTTTTCCTTTCTTTTTTCTTTTCTCTTTCCTTTTTTCTTTTTTTTTTTCTTCTTTTGCCCTCTTTTCTTCTCCTTTTCTCTCTTTCCCCCTGTGTTTGCGCCTTCCTCTTTTTTTTTCTCTTTCCCTCTTTTTATATTATTTTTTTTTTTCTTTTTTTTTTTTTTCTTTTTTTTCCTTTTATATTTAATTCCCACCTATAACATAGCAGAATAGGTCCCTAAGCCTGATCTTACAATTAAAATAAAAGAGGTGCAATTTCGCAACACGTTACACAGATGGGGCAAAGTCGGGGCTATACGAGGTGTGTTCAAAAAGTATCACGAATTTTGTGTTTTTTTCAAAAATTATTTATTTATTCATGAACATCTATTTTGTCCCCTTCAAAGTAATCCCCATGAGATATTATACACTTGTGCCAACGGTTTTTCCAATCTTCGAAGCACTTCAAAAATCATTTTTTTTTTTATCTTGTTCAGCTCCTCCTTCGATGCCGTCTTTATCTCGTCAAGCGTAGCGTAACGTCGTCCTTTCATGGGCCTCTTCAGTTTAGGGAACAAGAAAAAGTCACAGGGGGCCAGATCTGGGGAATACGGTGGCTGCGGCATCATTAGTGTGTTGTTTTTTGGCCAAAAAGTCGCGCACAAGCAACGATGTGTGAGCAGGGGCGTTATCGTGGTGCAAAAGCCAATTTTTGTTCTTCCACAAATCCGGGCGTTTCTGGCGGATTGCTTCGCGCAAATTGCGCATAACTTGCAGGTAATATTCCTTATTGACCGTTCTTCCCTGTGGCAAGAACTCATGATGCACCACGCCCCTGCAATCGAAGAAAACTGTCAGCAAAACTTTCACATTCGACCGAACTTGGCGCGCTTTTTTCGGTCTTGGTTCGTGCGGCAGCTTCCATTGAGATGATTGAGCTTTGGTTTCCACGTCATAACCATAAACCCACGATTCGTCACCAGTTATGACCCTCTGGAGCAAATTTGGGTCGTCGCGGACAGAGTTTAACATCTCATTAGCAATGTTCATGCGATGCTGTTTTTGGTCGCAATTGAGCAATTTTGGTACGAATTTCGCGGCGACCCGTCTCATGCCCAAATCATTGATAAAAATCGAATGGCACGAGCCAATCGATATGTTTAGGTCCTCAGCAACTTCTCTAACGGTGATTCGACGATTGGCCAATACCATTTTCTCCACTTCATTAATTTTTTCGTCTGTTGTTGAAGTGCTCGGGCGTCCGGCACGCTCTTCGTCGTTCACATCTTCTCGGCCTTCTGAGAACATTTTGTACCACCGATAAACGTTGCTTCGGTCCAAGGTAGCTTCTCCGTATGCCACAGTCAACATTCGGAATGCATCCGCGCACTTAATTTCGTTTTTCACACAAAATTTGATACAGGTTCTTTGATCCATTTTTTTGAATAGGTAAAAATCGAAGACGATCCAAAACACGTGCAAGCAAAGCAGCTGTCAACAATTAAGTGAACATTCAAAATGGCCGAGCTTGTCGGCATAAGTGAGAGACATGAGTACCAACATAACGCCACAAAAAAATCGAAATTCGAATATACGTAACCCGCGAAAATTCAAAATTCGCGATACTTTTTGAACACACCTCGTATAGCATATTCGTTTGGAAAATGGGTCAAGGTTAAAAGCCTATTTTTTTCAATGCAAGAGTTCTTTATCCTGGACATATAAGCTTTGAAACGGATTTAGCTATATTAGTTCGAAAGTAGTATATTAATACGAGCACTTCCAAGGGTTTTAAAACTTCAGCACAGTCGAAGTTCGCTTCACCTTCTCGTTTTTTACTCTTTTATTGCAACTGCGCTAGAAATAAAGCAAGCAAACTACTAAACAACTGAACAATAAAAGAACACTGGAGCAACAAAATGAACAACAGCAAAAAGTTACCAACTCTGTTTACCCTTTTAAGAAGTTAGCAAACTGTCTCACTGAAATGAGCAGCTTTAACCAACGCAAGTACACCCACTGCTAATAGCACCCACCCGCAGGTATGCCTTTAATATCAGTCCACCACTGTATGGCACGGCTGGCTGCTGCCGTTGGCTTATCCAAGTGCGCCTTAGTGCCTTAATAATGGTAGCTTAGCATTTGCATAGATCACATCCGTGAGCTCACGCACTTGTACCTACATATGAATACGCCACACATCCAAATGCAAATAGGGAAGGGCATATGCAGCACTTTGATTCCATTTGGTTCAAGTTTTTATGGCACAGCGCAGAAGACGCTGAATCGCCAATAGTTTCTCATTCACACAGAGGCACACACACACACTCACATCGGCACTAAGCACCGGGCTGACTAATGAGTTTCAAATGCAAAAGCCCTCGACACCTGCCCCTCAACGTCCCTGCTCCTCCACTCCTTTTCGGCAGCCCTTGGCACTTGATGCATTGCACTTCAACGCTTGGAACCAATGGGTTTCCTTTTAATACGCCACACAGTTGACCCAAATCGCGATTATTTTCGCAATAGAATGGAAAATCCCCCAAAATTAAAGCCAAGCCAAACAAACGCTTTGACCATGGGAGCTTAATGAGTTGCGAATTTGCCTGCAGCCAGCAGGCGCTGCGAAAATTGGCTGAGCTTGGGAGACACACAAAATGAAATTAAACCAAGGCGAACGAGCAGGAGCAGGAGCAGGAGCGAGAGCCGGCGCTGGAGGTGGTAAACGCAATTTAATCAGGCAAAAATCAATTTAAAATAGATTTACTTTGCCGCGCTAATTGATGCGCCGTCGGGAAATTAACAAATATTTGCCAACTAAACAGAATTCTGGTGCCGGTGCGAGTGTGTGGGAGCTGGCAGCTAATTAAACAAGAGCAAGAGCAGCAGGAGCTGGAACCAGTTTAGACATAAGTAAATTGCTTGGAAACGGCATTTTGACACTTGGCTGCCGGCGTTCTCAGGCGCCTTTTGATGGATTAAAGCCCAGACAACGTTAACTGTAAACAAGCAGAAACTGACGGAGCAGGAACAGGAACAGGGGCAGAAGGAGCAGTGGGAGTGAGCAAACAAAACCAGGCAGCCAAGTGCCACAAAATACATTCAAATTTAATTGAAATACAAATTGGCAGCTTTTGTTCGGGAAAAGGGATTGCCCAACAACTAAAAGACCCAACAAAAAAAAAAAAGAGAAAAACTGAAGAAGGAACGAAGGACGAAGCAGAAGGAGCAGGAATTTGTGGCACAAGTGGCAACCAATTTGAATTGAATATAAATATTTATGCAGCAGTTAAAAAAGTTAAACGCAGACAGCTCTTGTGGCATTGATTATGGACAAGAAGGAACCACTTTAAAAGCCGGCAGAAGGAGTGCGAGTGGAAAAAGAGCCATAGGTAAACTATTCATTTCTAGCAATTTAGGAACTGCCACACCAACTCAGTGACAACACACTCCCTGCTTCATTGATATCATCTCTTCCCAACTGAGGAAAAAATCGAAGTTTTATTGGTATTTGGTGCCCGCACGCACCACCCACTTCTTCTCTGCGTAAGTCAAAGTTTCTACATTTTCCGTTATCTGTCCCATTTATCAGTTTCCTTTCTCTCAGCCAAACGACGTTGATCGAGTTTGTTTTAGGGTATCAGGCCGATGCCGGAATCGTTGACGATATTGCAGAAAAATCATTAAAAAAGTGCGCACACGTTTATCACCTCTTTGCTTAAAATGCATATACATAAGTACCTACACAGAAAAAAATAATGGTATTATCTGGGGTCAATGTTATATTTTTTCATATCATTAAAAAGCCGATATGATAAAGTTAAAAAAGGACCTTGTCGGAAATATCAAGTTGATATTTCGAGCATATAAAATTAATATTTTAAGATCACATTGATATGTTATATTATATCATTTTGACCAAATAAAACAATTTAGGAGATGTCGGATAGTTCTATTCACTGCCCCCTGCCCCCACTACTACACACTGTATTCTTTGCCAAGTATTATTTATAGTTTTATCTAAACAGAAAAAATCAACTAATTTATAATTTTTATTATATTTGTATACCTTACCGCCTTGACTGGGGATCGAACTCAGGACCCTTTGCATATAACACGAATTGCATGGCGTCTTATCGTACACCACCATCTGGCACGTGTGTGCTCACGCGCCGCAGAGCCTACTTAAATATTTCGTTAGGTTGCTTGAAGTTTCGAAATGTTTCACAATTTTTCTCTTTCCTTCTTTACAATTTCTATACGTCCATTTCTATTTATGGTCCAAATGACATGTGTTAGTTTAGAAATCTTACGAAAATAATATTGTTTGACCAAATATCAAATTGACCAGCCCATATCAAATTGAAATTGACATTATTTTTTTCTGTGTACTATTTCGTTACTTTAATATAAACTATCCCAAATTTTATAACCGAGTTTGAAAAGTAAAACCACAACAAAATCGGTCGGAACTGACAACAACCAATAGTTCGGTAAAACTTTAAAAACGCTACACATTCGGAATACGCCAGACGCTTTAGCCAGCAATAAGTAGGACGGGATGTATACTTATGGCCCCAAATCGGTGGTCAAAATATAGTAAAGTAAAGTAATAAAATTGTGCTTGAATTTTTTACCCTTCTGTACCTTTGTATGTCCAATTTTTATATCCTTGCATCTCCGACCACATAAAGTATATATATTCTTGATCAGCATGACGAGCTGAGTTCATTTAGCCTTGTCCGTATGTTTCTATGCTATCTCCTCCGTCAGTTTTAAAGCTCTGCTCACCAAACTTTGCACGAAGTCTTTTGGTACAAATACGCTGCACATTTGTCGGAACTATGCTTTTCCATGATTCCACCAAATTTGGTCGAAATCGGACATCTATATAGTATAGCTGTCATAGAAAAGTAGTCTTAGTTAGAAAAACTTTTGTTTTCAATGGAAATGTCCTCAAAACTAGAATGTATTTGTTTTATATGCTCCCACACAATTGTACTAATTGTGGTCAAAATTGGATGACTATAACATATAGCTCCCATAGGAAATATCCGTCGAAAAAATAGTTCTTGTGTTTTCAATTCTACAAAGTTTTTTCAAAATCGGATGACTATAGCATATAGCTGCAATATGAATGATCGGTCGAAAAAGAAGTTCTAGTGTGAAAACTTTTTTGTTTTAAATGGAATCGCCCTCAAAAAATGTACATTGTTATTCTTTTCCAAGATTCTACTAAATTCGGTCGAAGTCGGACATTTGTATTGTATAGCACCCATTGAAACGTAAGGTCCGAAAAGTAGTCTTATTTAGAAAAACAAACTGCAAGGGTATACAAAACTTTTGCCGAGCCGAAGTTAACTTTAACCTATTTTTCACAGCAAAATAAAAAACTCTCAAGAAAACTTTTTTGAAACGCAAAAATTTTAGTTTATTAGTGTACTATCACGAATGTTCGATGTCAAAAGTACTGTAACAATGAAAATTCTCAATACAAAAGCCTATTCTTAATCCAAACATTAACTTCTGATTCCGAATTTTTCGATTCATGCGCTTTCAACTTCATTCTATAGAAAAAGTTAAATATATTTAACTTTGTTTGCTTTTCCGTTCAATTACTATCAAATAAACTCCAGAATGAGAGCGAATTTAGCTCGATTATATGAAGAGATTTCATAAATCTTCAAGAACGAATAAATTTCTCCCAAATTATTCCTTAGTGATTATTACTTCATGTACATCTATCTATACATCTATACATCTATATAAAAGTAAAAGTATGTTTGTATGTTTGTGTTTGTATGTTTGTCCCTTATGGGCGTCTAAGCCGCAGAACCGATCTTCACGAATTTTTCACAGAAAGTTCATGTCGATCAGGAAAGTGTCATAGGCTATGTCTCATGTCTGTGAAATGGTCCAAAAACTGCGAAATTTGCAAATTTATACCGTTCATCCGATTGCAATGAAAATGTGGGAATGGTTGAACGCTTGCCCGGGAAGGTTTCTAAGTTGAAAAAATTTGCGGAAAACGGTCCAAAAACCGCGAAAATTGCAAAATTTAAGTTTTCGCTAAAACTTTGGGAAATTGATCGACGCTTACCGGGAAGGTTTCCAAGTAGAAGAAACCGCGAAATTTGCAAAATGTTCGTTTGTTATAAAACTTTTGGAGAATGTTTGGACGCTTGAGAGTGAAGGATTCTGATTTGAAGAAATGGGCGGGAAATAGACCCCAAAAACCGCGATGATTCAAAAACTATTCCGTTCATCCGATTGCGATGAAATTTTTTGGTCAATGGTCAAAAAATCTCGAAATTCGCAAAATTATACCTTTCATCCGATTGCAATCAAACTTTGGGGAATGAATTGAACGCTTGCTCGGGAGGGTTTCTAAGTTGAACAATTTGCAGAAAACTGTAAAGGCCGCGAAAATTAAAAATTTGCGGTTTCGGTAAATCCTTGGATAGTGGTTCGACGCTTGCCCGGAAAGGTTTCCAAGTAGAAGATATGGGCGCAAAATGATCCAAGAACCGCGAAATTTGCAAAATGTTCGATTTTGATGAAGCTTTGAGGAATTGACGCTTGCCCGCGAAGGTGTCTAAATTGAAGAAATGGGCTGGAAATGGTCAAAAATGGGCAACGCTTGCCCGCGAAAGTTTCCAAGGTCCAAAAATTGCGAAATTCGCATAATAACCTTATGAGTATTTATGAAAGCGCTTAGTGCTTATATTTATTACAATGCCGGCGTTGGTAAATGGAAGCTGTAGATTACACGGTCCAAAATATTGCAAATTTTTGATTTGAGACTGGATTATTGCGAAGATTTGATAGACGGCAATTGTACACGGGTAAATAGGAAGTATTAACCCAACGGTCAAAAAAGTCAATTTGGAAATATGCATCGGATTGTTACTGGCGATGAAAAATGGACTTATTTTAAGAATCCTAAACGGAAAAAATCATGGGTTAATCCGGGACAACCATCAACATCGACTGCAAAACCAGATCGATTCGGCAAGAAGACAATGCTGTGTGTTTGGTGGGACCAGAAAGGTGTGGTGCACCACGAGCTCCTAAAACCTGGTGAAACCGTTAATACTGATCGCTACCGACAACAAATGATCAATTTGAACCATGCATTGATCGAGAAACGACCAGAATGGGCCAGAAGACACGGCAAGGTAATTTTTGCTCCATGACAATGCACCTGCACACAAAAGCAAAACCGGTTCAGGATACAATCAAAACACTCTGGCTGGGAGCTGCTACCCCCACCCGCCCTAATTACCAGACTTGGCTCCTTCCGACTACCATTTGTTTTCATCGATGGGACACGCATTGGCTGAGCAGCACTTTCATTCCTACGAGGAGGTCGAAAATTGGATGTCTGGTTGGTTTGCTTTAAAAGACGATAAATTTTATTGGCGTGGTATCTACAAATTGCCAGAAAGGTGGTCAAAATGTGTAGAAAACAATGGCCAATACTTTGAATAAAATGTTTTTTACTTTCCT
>JAEIFV010001204.1:0-79088 GCA_018904265.1 Lordiphosa collinella
AGTGGTCGCTCCCATAGGCCTAAAAATAAAAAAAAACAAAGTCAAAATGTTGACTTTAAATGTACCAATTTTATTTATAATTGGTCTAGCTATTTGAATTTATTCATCTTTTTGTTTTGCTCTATCTGTCCTCTTCAAGAACGTGCAAGCGAAGCTCTCCGTAAAAATTTGTTAAACTTATTTAAAACAAGTGTTTGTGCAATGGAAGTGATTATTATTTTAAATAAAGGTATTAACTTTCTTTTTTACAACAAAAAGGATATGTAGTATATGTTGTGTTTTGTAAATCATTATTGTATTTAGTACATAATTGTGAACGTTCTTAGTTTGTCTTTTTGTGTTTGGTTAGAGTTTTAGTTGTGAAGGGATTCTTGGGGATGAATAAATCTTTTGTATAATAATATTCTAAGCATTTTAAGAATATAAGAAAGTTCAATTCAAGTGCCATAAGGTGCCGTACGGCTTGCAATATACGAAAAGGTAACCTAACCTCAATTTTAAAAAAGCATGTGCTTCTGCAGTGTGTTGTTTTTTCTTGCCGTTTGTTGGTTTGTCTTGGCAAATTCGATCACAAGAGGCCAAAGATAAGACTTCATTACGAAAAACATTTATCCAAAATGAGTTCAGGGCCAAAATGGGTCTAATAGTAGATAAACAAAGAGCTGGAGGAAGTGAATCTTCGAATGATGGCAACAATAATCCTGATCTATAATCCTGATATATCTGCCGACATTACGGGAATTGAAAAAGACTTAATAATCAGAGTCTCAACTTTGTTGCAAGCGTTATCTTCGGGGTACAAGATAAATCCAGTAAAATTTGGTGACTATAGCTCAAACCGCAAAGCAGCTGATTGACAAGTACCCTGGTTTTATCTCCCCCATCGGTTCATAAAGTGTTACTTCATTCTCCTGACATTATAAAACATTCTTTGCTTTCGATTGAAGAGCTTTCAGAAGAAGCCGCTGAAGCAAGAATTAAGGACATTAAAAAAATTCCCACCAAAAATAACACGCAAAATTTCAAGGATCTCTCATATACAGACTTATTTAACAGACTGCTTTTTATTTTTTCCTTTTTTTTTTGTGGGGAAAAAAAAAATATTATAAAAAAATTTAATTTAATTAAATTAAGTTTTTTTTTTAATTTATAAAAAATATTTTTATATTTTGTTGTGTTGTTTTTATTTTTTTTTTAGGTTGGTGGGGGGGGGGGGGGGGAGTAATCATCTCCTATTTTTTTTTTTTTTTTTTTTTTTTTTTTTTTATAATTTATTTTTTTTTTTTTTTTATTTTTTATTTTTTTTTATTTTTTTTTTTTTTTTTTTATATTTTTTTTTTTTTTTTTTTTTTTTTTTTTTTTTTTTTTTTTTTTTTTATTTTTTTTTTTTTTTTTTTTTTTTTTTATTTTATATATTTTTTTTTTATTTTTTTTTTTTTATCCCCATAAATCCCGGAAACCAAAATCTCTAGAAGATTTCCAGGACACCCCCGGTCTAGAAAGGCTATTAAAAAATATCCATTTGAGGATTTCCGTACCGGCCAACAAGCATAACTATTTGAAACAAAAATCGTTTTCGCCTTTGGGTTGCGAGAACATGAATCAATTCCACTTTCGAAAAGCTGCCGTGGAAGTGAAATTGAGAACATGCCTGTATGTTTTGTTTTTATGGTATTATGCCCTAAATCTATCCGCAAAATCATACTTATTTCGAAATGTGACTTAGTGTTCGCTATGTAAATAAGCCTTCTAGTTTTTGGCTGCCAATATGAACACTTTAGCATTACAATTCCAATATACATTCTAGTCAAAAGAAGTAACCGATATTAGGGTAATTTGTGTTTGATTACGGTAAATTATACACCATTTCTCAATAAGAATACGTCTAAAATATTTTAATATTTAAAAGCTGAGTTGTGGCATTTACATTTTAATTGGAAACTTTATTTTAATAAAAGGTGGTTTCTTGCCGACACAGGCTTGAAGCACAGGTATAATTATGTGTTTAACCATAAGGTAAACGTTTCAGCTGCAAAATTTCTGCATACCTTTCGTATCCCAATCAACCTGCTGGTAAAACTACTTAAGAAAAAACATAAAATGTTGCAGTGGAAATGTTTATATAGCATATTTTACGGTATCAAACTGATTACAAGTGTATTGATTTTCCTTTCCTTCTTGCCTAACCTCGCGTGACCCCTTCACGTTGCTTTGGGTTTTCACACGCTGTCACAATTTTATATGTTGCTGTTGCAATTGTCTTAACACACTCAGGGCTTACGCCAACGAGGATAAATCAGTCAACTTAGAATATATAGGTACTTTAATAGTAATGCAAAAAATAAATTGTATTCTACACTCTGACTTCAGTGTCTTTGCCGTTTTGAAATTTGTAAATCGGAAGTGTCTTGTCCACTTTAATTTAAGAATGATAATTTAACAAGTAAGAAAGTCGGTCAAGCCCGATTATAACATACTCTGTACCTGTCAAGTGCTGCCCATCACCGTTGCGACCGGTGCTGCCCATACTTTTTTAATTTCCTTATAACTCGACCATCGTTCATCCAATCTTTACCATTCGTTTTGGCGAACTACTAAATATTGTACGAACTTTCCATCTCTAAAAGGAAATAGGTTTACTTCCATTTAAAAGTTTACCCGGATACAATTATCGCTCATTATCATCACATCCTTCTCCCAAAAGCAGACCTTGCGCTTCTTTGTAAACAATCTGATTAAAACCGATTGGACATCTATATACATAGCGTTCAACTTAAGTGCATCCCAAGAAATATCGGTTTCCTCGAGGATTTTTTTCCATTCATTTCTTCCACTACCAGATCTTCGTTCTTCGTTGAAAACGAATCAATATTGGTCAATATTGGCCACAAATTGAATACTAGTGCGAATGTTTTTACATTCATCAATAGTGGTATTCCTAAAAATGATGTAGATCTGATTTTGATTTCGTCGATCAGCTGATTACAGCTGCTCCATACAAATTGTGCAGTGTGCCCAGAGTAAGTCAGGAATTTAAACGTTGAGGCTGACTTAGGCTGGGCTTCTACTGCGACACAGAGTGTCACATTTCAGTGTCAGAGTGTCAAATTCATATGGAGCTGCAGCACTGTGACACTGAAATGTGACAATCTGTGACGTATTATAAGCCCAGCATTAGATTTGGTTTAAATTTGATTTCGTTTTGGTGTGGTCGTACATTCATGGCTCGCTTGAAGGGAAGAATGGCCAGTGGCCTTAAGTGGACGGAGTCAAAAGTTCTCCAGTTTTCAGAGCTTGTGCTTGACTTTGTCAAAGTTATTTTGGATTCCATATCTGCAGAGCTTTTGCACGCTTTTTCGGAGCTGTTGAACGTTACAAATTCTTCCACAATTTAGTCCTGCCTCTTGCACTTGAGATCTGCCGTAAGCAAAATTATAGTTACTTGAATTAACCTTTGTAAAATTGTGTACATACTTGAACTTCATAATCTGATAAAAAACTATTATCTAAAAAGCTTACAAGAATAATTTTCACACTTTTTATGCTTGTTTTGCTTTCGAGCCAATGGTAAAACAGCTTTACGGTCACACTGCCAGCTCTTCACGAAATCTAAATCGAATCGGTGCGCAAAAAGGGCCGTTCCGTCAACTGATTTGGATTTGCTTAAACGAAATCTAAATCACTTTCAGGAATACCACAAATGCTTTAATGGCTTTAAAGCTGTCGGCTATTTCCTCAACAAAAATATGCTACTCTGCAATAGCTTCCATATTTGAGTAATTGTTCTTATATTAAGTTTTCAAAGTCAAGGGTAAACAAAAAGCCTGCTCATTTCTTTCGGTATCTAAACGCGTTTACAGTTTTTGCCGGTATCCAACGGCAAGTGTTAAGGCAGCCTTTATGCCCTAGTGTAAATTGGCTGTGACCAATATAGGGCTCCTCTTCTGTGACCAGTTTTTTATATGACAGCTGAAGCAGATAGAATTTATATCTGGCCAGTTTAAAGACGCTACTATTGAAAAAAGGGGTTTTTTTCACTATAGCTAGTTTTCCGACCTATCATTCCTATGGCAGCTATTTATAAGCTATAGTCATTCGATTTTGACAAAAACTTTATAAAATTGTGTAAAAGTATATAAAACAAATATATGCCTATATAAAGTACGTTACGTTGGAATGAAAAAAGAGTTTTTCTCACTATGACTACATTTCAGACCTTCCTTTTCTATGGGAGCTACACTATAAAGATTTTCGATTTCGACCAAAGTTAGTGGTATCTTGGGAAAGCATAGCAAACTAAGAAATACGAGGTTGAAACAAAAACTAGTGCTTGGACTGATTGTTCATATGACAGCTATATGCTATAGTCTTTCGATGTGGCCGGCTTCGATTAATGTGCAGACGGACATGTCTAAATCAACTCAGCTCGTCATGCTGATGAAGAATATAAATACTTCATGTCGTCGGAGATGCTTCCTTCTATGCATTACAAACATCCGGACAATTTTATAATACCCTCTGCAAGCTGATGTATTTGTATTTTTAAAAATATTTTAATCTTAAGCATTAAGCATAAAAACCTTTTATTCATATACGTATTTGTAACCTCTTTCAACCAATTATTAAAAATTTAAGTTCATTCTAAAACTATCGTCTTTTGATTTTATACATTTTAAATATTTCAACATCCTATTCTTTTTAGAAGTTATTATTTTAGTTATCTTAAAAGTCTGCATAGGTAAAATATTGTACTGTACAGCACGCAGCGTCTTTGTCACATCAAGAATTTGCATGCAGCTACGATAACGATACGTCTGTTGATCCGCACACGACGCAGCTTTCAGTCGTCAAATTCAAAGCGTAAAATGTCGAGTGATTAAGAAAAATTTATTTCTACCAAATGACTATATTTTTAATTTCGCTCATTGCGAACAATTTTCTACATAAATTTTTCTATATTTGTGCGTGGTGTCCACTCGGCGCGGAAAATTATGAGCGAAATAGACGTTGTTTCGCAGATTCTTAGCAGAGTCTGCTAAGCTGCTGTTATCAGCATGATTACCGATATTTTGCGGTCGCGACGGCGCGTCGTTAGTCGTTTCAAAGTAGCCTCGCTGTTAGAATTTAAATATGATGTTGGTAAACAAATCTAATTGGAAATTATCAACGGCACACAAATTCCTCTAGGCTTCTAGTTATCCTCGTCGGTCGGTTGCGCCCGCGAACTTTTAATCAATGGTTGTGTTCAGCAGAGCAACATGCTTAGGTATACCCTTGTGTTTGTAACGCATTGAAGGAAGCACCTCCGATCACATAAAGTATATATATTCTTGACCTCCTCCACAGTTTTAAAGCTATCCTCACCAAACTTTGCACGAATACGCTGCACATTTGTCGGAACCGGATGGATCGGATGACTATAGCATATAGCCCGCATAAAACGATCGGTCGGAAAACTAGTTTTAGTGAAAAAACTTTTTTGTTTTTAATGAAAACGTCCTTATCATTGGGATACACTAAATTTATATACTTTTGACACAATTCCACAAAGTTTGGTCAGAAATCGGATGACTATAGCATATCGCTCCTATAGGAACGATCGGTCGAAAAACTAGTTCCAGGAAAAAACTTTTTTGTTTTTAATGAAAACGTCCTTAACATTGGCATACCTTAATTTATATACTTTTACACAATTCTTCAAAGTTTGGTCGAAATCGGATGATTTAGCTCCCTAGGAACGATCGGTCGAAAAATTAGTACGAGTGAGGAAAACTTTTTTGTTTTTAATGAAAAACGTCCTTTACATTGGCATACACTTATTTTATATACTTTGGACACATTTCTACAAAGTTTTATAAAAATCGGATGACTATAGCATATAGCTGGCGTAAGAATAATCGGTCGAAAAAGAAGTTCTAGGTGAGAAAACTTTTAGTTTTAAATGGGTTCGCCCCCAAATTCCGCAATTAACGAGTGTATTGTGCTTTTCCATGATTTCACCAAGTTTAATCGACATCAGAGAAAGTCCGTAACTCAAATCCGTTTTCCACTTGGCTACATAACCAACGAGCCTTTCCGATTTTCACATATTTTTCGATTTCAAGTGAAATCCTAACCGAACGATTTGGTTTTATCTGTTCTGAAATGCGAATGATAGTAGTTGAATATAGGTACTTAAAATGTCGTTTCTATTTAAGGGCATTTTATAAAAAATTGCCCATCATTTCATAAACAAATGAAACCAGAACAGCTTGACAAAACAAGGAAGACAGTCGGACAATTATATATATACATTATATAATATAAAATCGGTACCCAGGGAACACCACGAGGAGGCCATTGCAATAGCAATGGGGTCGATATAAAGAATAAAGACCTACGAGTCGACTTGAGTTGCTTAAATACTTATCATTTAAGGTGCTGTTACATATTTTTGGACAAACTTATTATACTCTATGTACCTTTGGTACAGAGTATAAATTAGGGAGAGAGAAGAATGGCACGCGCCGCAGAAAAAAAAACCTTTGTATTTGCCAGAGCTAGAGATGGGCGTACATCGAAAAACTACGCGGGATTTCGGTTGACCAGACTGACTTAACATCATTGTGATTGCTTGATATTATGCTGGAATTAAAGAACTAGACTATTTTTATATTATTTGCATTTAAAACAATCCTCGTCTTAGTAGTCAGATGGGTATCGGGCGATATATTTGTCCTCCGACCATCTCTAATTTCTCTCTCAATATTGTATAGTGGGAAAGGGAAGGGGAAAATGAGAGCGTCCCAGTTAGCTGCAAGAATCCAATTGACTAATGAGCTAAGCCATAGCTGTTAGGTTTTGTCATAGGATTTCGTTGTTGGAATTATCAGACAATATATTTGCATGGTTGAATACATTAAAAAGGTGAATTTTGGGGCGGGGATATAACCCCCCCACCGCATCCAATATGAATCGTTAAATAAAAATTTGTCCTAAAAATATTGTTGGCTATCACTTTGCTGTTTGTCGTTGCTCATATATACACATCTACACATATGTATGTGTCTTGTTGCTGAGGAGCAGCCCAGATATATTGAATTTTCGTTTGCTCATATCTTTACTACCATCCATCCTATCTTTGTAAATAAATAATCCTGATTACTAATATGTCCAGAAGGAACGAACCTTCATCTATAAAACTGTGGGAGATATTGTGTTTTTTCCCTATACAAGGCTGGGGGCCCAAACCAAAAAATAAAATAAACTTGGCCTCCCAAGTAAATAAGACCTACATGCCAAACCTCTATCTCTTACCATCTCTGAGATCTGTGTTCACACTGGATATGTATATATTGACTCGCCTGTTACTGCTGGATCAAGAATATATATACTTTAAAGGGTCGAGAGGATTCCTTCGGCTGATACATAATTTGGGATGGCATATTGTAAAATTGAAGCTTACTATAAATAATAATTTTTTATTAAAAATAATTTTAAGCATTTGTAAATTGCAAAAAGAAATCTGGTTTTTTATACTAAAAGAATGGACTAAAATTAACTTAAAGCCATTATTTGAAGCCTTTTATATACAAAATTGCATTTAATTTAAAATTCATAAGTTCAAGATATAATAAAGAATTCAAATAGAAACAATTATATGTGTCGAGTGCCCTCTGACAACAAAATACCCTGTCCCCTTGACTTCAGGCTTCATAGCAATACTACACTCTGCATAGAAGACACACACACTTTATGTACACATGCAAACAAAGTGATAATTGACAATGCAAGGTCTCCTTCTCTCCTAATAAGCAAAATTGATATCTGTATATAACTGGCTTATTCTGATCTTTGTGATCTTTCTGAATAGAGAGATAATTACTTGATATATGTAAAGTTTGAAGGTCTATTTAAAAATTGTGGCTCTGACACTTTTTGCGCTAAAGGGGGAGGGGGTTTTTCAAATCTGAAACAAACTCGTAAAGAATCGGTATACACCTACCTACATGCAAAAATTTGTGCTCTAGCTTTATATAGTCTCTGAGATCGACGCGTTCATACGGACAGACGGGACGGGACACGACGGAGGATAGACAGACGGACATGGCTAAATCGACTCGGTTGTTGATGCTGACTATCAATAATATATACTTTATAGGGTCGCAAATGCCTCTTCAATTGGTTACATACTTCGGTATCAAATCATGATCCCCTTTTTCCAGCCTTTCGCCTGGGAACAGGGTATGTGTCTATCGTTCCAGAAAACCGAAACAGGTAATCAAATTGAATTGAGCAAATCTAGTGATATCACCGAACGGGCCTGTGTGCGTCAAAAGGTAGTTCAAACAAAATAATTCGGTACTTGTTTTTTTACGGTCTGTACGTTACGAAAAATTTACCGTACTTGATTTTTTGAACAGTACGTTACGAAAAAGTACCGTACTTGTCTGAGTACAGTACTTGTTGTGTTCGGTACTTTCGTTTTCAATGCGAACCCTGATATCTCCCTCAGTTTCGCAAAAAGATGGATAGAACATTCTAGACATATTTAGTAAACAGCATTATTAGTTAGTATTGGTGTAGATCGTATGAACGATAGTCAAGCTATGAGCAAAAGACAGTTATTTTGTTCTCTCAAAAATAAGTATCTTTGATCAACAGAAACACAAAAAAACGAAAATATGTGTTTCCTACTGAGCGAGAAAATAACCTCAAAAAATAAGGCATTCTCTCTGATGTGTGGGATATTTTAAGTGTCACAAAATAACAGTTGTTTTTGTAACACTTTAACATTAGTGTGGGATATTTTCGACCTCTGGTGAATACATAACATGACATCTAGCTGACTTAAACTTGCTAGTTTGAATATCATAAATGTCTTAAAATCAGTCACATTGTATAACCAAAAGGTAAATTAAACCCAATGTGTTACCAAAATGAGACCGCGATGTTCCCAAAATAAGACCAAGATATTCCAAAATTGGTCCCAAACTGTTACCAAAAAGAGCACCAAGTGGTCTTAAGACGTTACCCAAATGTTTCTAAAAGAATACCAAAAGTTTGTAAAGTTACCCCAAAATGTTCCCAAGTTGAGCCCAAAATGGTATTAACGCAACACCTAAACGATAATGAAGATCGAACAACGGGTCTTAAAATTGCGTTCATGACAACGCCGTTCACAGTTCACGAAAAAGCGGGATTAGTCTACTTTTGTCAACGAATGGTCTTGATTTCGGTAGATTTTAGCCGGATTTTTTTCTGAGTTTATGCAATATTTGCTTCCACATAACTGCCTTAGATGGACTTTTACTCTATCCAAGCAACTGATAATTGAACTGAGTCAAATGAAACTAAACTAGTGGTTAATTTGTTGTCCCTACTAAAGTGCGGCAATTACTTAAGAGTCACGACACGTCCTCCCAAAAAGTTAATTTCCTTATTTTTGGTTCTTTGGCAATAACAAATATTTGAAACTAATCCATAATGCATGGTGTAATTGAATGTTAAGTCCCAGCTTGGACTGGAGAAGCCAGTTTCTTTGGTCCTTTTTCTAATCATCTTGAAGCTTACAAATTACTCTCTTATGTAGCACTTGGTATAAACATCGCCAGCATTCATACATTGTGTTCGTTAGTTCTGCCGGCTCTCAAATATTTTGCGCTTTGGTGAACTGAAATCAAATTGGTCCATAAAATATCTAGGACTGTTTGCTTTTTTGTGTACAAAAAATTTTAAGCTCTCTCGCCTGCAATTTTGTGATTTCAAGTCGAGCATAAATTATGCATACCAAAATGAAAACATAAGTACGGAAAAACAAAAAGGGCCAAAAGCAAAGGCAAATCAAACAACGGCAGGAACATGGAAATGTTTCTGTTGTAAAATAATTTCAATTCATTCTTATGCCTCTTTCTCATACTTACGCACGCATGCCTGTGGGGCTTTGTCGTTGTTGTTGGTGCTGCTGCCGAGTGCCATTGTATTGGCTCGACCCCAAAAAAAGTATTTTTATGTATGCTTGTGTATATATGTATTTGTTCCAGGTTTCGCTTGTTTACGGCCAACAAAAATGAAATGAAATAAGCACAACCCAGCGCAGTGAAAAATGCAAAATGAATAAAGAACATGAATTTGGTTGAAGTTTGTTTCGCCAAAAATTGGAGAACAAATTCGGCTCCTATTTTTAGCCATAAGCGTCCTTTTTTTATTTGTTGAGGCTTCCATTCAATTAATTTATGCCATATGGAAACTTTCAGTTTTGTTATGATTTTCATTGAAATGGCCAATACAAATTTGAATGGAAACCCTAAATTGACAATTGTGTTTGTTGCATTTTTTCGGCAAATGCTTAATAAATATGAGAGAAGCATTAATGGAAATTGTTTTTTACTATCATTTAAGTAAAATGAAAAATTATATTAATTTGGATTTATGTAATAGGTTGGGCACAGTGAATATTTTAGGTAGACTGACCAGCCCATCTGTATCCGCTCTCACCAATCACACCATTTCTTTGATTACGAAATCGTCTGCTTTTATCACTCTGTCTTTACTCATTATTTCTTATTCTGCTTGTGAGATATAACTTCAGATCTTGGGAGTTTCTGATCAAAAAAAATATGATATAGTGCGATATCATTTCATCTGTTCCCAATCTGCTCTACGAAATCGTCTCCTGATTTAAGGAAATTTCCATTAAAATTTGCCGCAAATGATGTTGAAGTCCGTGATTTAAAGTTTGCTTAAGAAAGCTCTCTTCGTTTTTGTTTTTAAGCATCTTCCAATCTTCGCTAACATTTACATGACGGGGAAGTGGCTTAAACTTATTGAACTGCTGTGAGGCAATTCAATAATTACCACGCTTGATCAATTAACTAGTGTCGATCAACTAAAAACTCAACCCAGAATCGACCCTTTGGTTTTATACGCGTTCTTATAATTCCACCAAATCGGACAACTATACTATACCTGCAATTCAAAAGATACTCAGAGGAAAAAACGTGTTCAGAAAAAAAGATTTATACATCTTAAAAAAAGGATAGAATGATTTCTCAAATTTTTGAGAACAAATGTTCCGAATGTTCTAGAAATGAGCACAACTCAGCTCATCTCAACAACCGCACCGAAAAAGTATATTTAGCCATTCAGCCCAACTATCTAAGATGGCAGCATTCGTTGCTCTCGCCAAAGGTCTTGGGCTCCACCCCAGTAAGTCCGGTAAATTTGTATTTCTTTAAAAATGTACAAGCGATGTCTCTGCGGAAGTGCACCTTGACCTGGACATGGAGCTGGACGTGGACTTTGACTTGGACGTGTAAACACATTTTTTGTTAGCTTAAAATGTTCTCGGTTTTTATACTCTGTACCAGAGGTACAAAGAGTATAGTAACCCTGCAGTTCGGGAGGTGGCTATAGCTACCTGCACTACTTACAATGAGTTCTTACTGGTGGCAATCGCCACCTTATCGCTTTAGAAGTGAGTATTGGAGTAAGTATCTACGGTTGGGTACCGACAAGAGTGCCCTTTTGGTAAAGTAGCTGATCGGAGTTTTACAGTTACAGCTTGTGGCCGGGTGTCTCAGCGGCTAGTGTGCGCGACCTCTGTTCAAGAGGTCGTGGGTTCGATCCTGCCTCGGAACCAGGGTTCGAAATGACTTAACTATTGACTAAACTAAACTGATTTTTTGACTACGACTACGGAATCAAATCATTAAAACTAAAAAGTAAATATGAATATGGGTAAAAATTAAATTGTTTGCTTAAAATATGATTTGATCAACTATGCTTAGAAATTTGAACAAAAACTAATCAAAATGTTAGTCATTAGTCCTTTTGTTACATTTAACTATTGACAATTTAGTTGTTTCAGTTGACTTTACTATCAACTGAGTAGTCGCTTTGAAACATTTGACTAACGGCAACGAAAATCTGTGAAATTAGTTGGCATTTAAAGAAAAGACTACTAGTAACTATAAACCAAAGCAGAACCTACAACCATCATTATGTAAATTTGTTTTCGAAAGTTGGCAAGTCTTCAACTGCCCGATCGATAAAAGATGGATTGAGTTCTCCTTCCAATATTCTAAGACATTTGTCGTTACGCTGTCAAATACATCATCAACCTCAAGACATTCATTAGATTTTTCTTTTTAGGGGCACTTGAATTGGCACTGTGCAGAGTACTATCAGCGGTTTGGATCCTTTGATACATTTTTTTTAAGTCCAACTGCTTCCATTTTTTTGCTGGCGTTAAAGTGTGGCTGAAGCGTGGGTCCAAGAATAAGAAAGCAGTAAAACTTTCATTGGCTAATAGCATCGTGGTTCTGCCTTCTATACTCTCCAGTACGCGGGCCGTCTCAGAAATGGCCGACCTAGCGCAGTAGTGTTGGAAAATGTTCACCAAAAAATATTAAAAAGGGGAAGTACCGTAAAGCTAGTAAAGCTTAAGTTTGAAGTTTGGTGCCTTTACCTTGCACAGTTTTTTTTTGTCGATTTTAATAGAGAACGCTTGTTATTGATTTGCAAACATGGACAAAATTGGTCATCGTTATGTGATACAATACTTTCATATAAAAGGTCTTAGTCCAACCAATGTTAAAAAGGAGCTGGATTGTACCTTACGTTATTCTGCTCCCTCGTTTACAACAATAAAATATTGGGTGGCTGAGTTTAAGCGAGGTCGTTTGAGCTGCGAAGATTGTTCATCATAATGGGCGTCCAAATAAGGTGACCACTTCAGATATGGTGGCCAAAATTAAAAAATGTGTATTGAGTGACCGGCGATTGAAAGTTCGTAAGTTAGCTGAATGTGTAAGCATTTAAAAAAAAAGGCTGTACATCGCATATTGACCGAAAAATTGGACATGAAAATGTTATGCGCAAGATGGGTGCCGCGTTTGCTGTTCTATCATGACAATGCGCCGGTTCACACCTCTGCCGTTGCAATGGCTAAAATTAATGAATGAAAATTTGAATTGCTACCTCATGCCCCTTATTCGCCAGACTTAGCTCCCTCTGATTATTTCTTATTTCCAAACTTGAAAAATTGGCGGGGGGTGTAGGAAGATAACATCCGAAACCAATGCCCCATGGGAGATCTACTACAGTGGACATGATTCGAAGCACGAGTTTGGTTGCGGTTTTGCAGTCAACAAAAGACTGTGCCGCTCTGTCATCAGCTTTACACCAGTTGACAAGCGACTTGCCGCACTCAGACTTAAGGCAAAATATTTTAATATTAGTCTTATCTGTGCGCACGCTCCGACAGAAGGAAAGGACGATTCGAAAAAAGACGAGTTCTATGAGCGCCTAGAAGACCTATATGAGCGCTGCCCCGATCACGACATCAAGATCGTGCTAGGCGACTTCAACGCACAAATCGGGAGAGAAGAAGCTCATCGCCCGACTATCGGCCGATTTAGCCTACACGATGATTCCAACGGAAATGGAGAGAGGCTAATAGACTTCGCTTCGGGCCGGAACATGGTCATTAGTAGCACCAGATTTGAACACCGCAACGACCACAAGGCGACATGGACGTCCCCTGATCAATCAATACGAAACCGGATTGATCACTTTGTGATAGGCGGACGGCACTCATCGAGTGTTCTAGACATACGTGCGCTCCGAGGACCCAATATTGACTCGGATCACTACCTTGTTGCTGCCAAAGTACGCACACGGCTCAGTGTGGCACATGCCGCACAGTCTAACACACGCCGAAAGCTGAACGTTGAGAAGCTGCAATCACAACGGACATCCGAAGCCTACTCAGCAAAACTCACCCAGCTGCTCAGGGAAACCAAACTTGGCCCTCCTGGTGTTGACGAACAGTGGAAGCATATTTCACACTCTATGAGTACAGCTGCCAAGGAGACTCTCGGATTCGCCGAAAACTCCCGAAAACAGTCATGGTACGATGATGAGTGCCGCCGCGCTACCTCAGAGAAAGACGCTGCCTACAGGAGAACTCTGCAGTCGCGAGCAACGCGGGCTGTTAATGAGAGATACCGGGAGAAAAGGAGAGAGGAGAAGCGCCTTTTCAGAAGGAAGAAGAATGAGCAGGAAAAGCGCATGAGGGAGGAAGTCGAAGTGCTGTTCGGAAGGAGTGAGACTCGAAAATTCTACCAAAAGATTAGGCAACTAACCGAAAGTTTTAAGCCCAGAGTCACCCTATTTAAGGACGAGCACGGAAATCTGGTCAGAAATCCGGAAGTGGCACTAGACAAATGGAGAAACTATTTCTCTAACCTGCTGGGAGGTGATGACGAACACAATGCCGCCTCTGGGGAAGTAGCGACACCACCAATCGATAACATAAAGATAGATCCGCCGGACCATAATGAAGTCTTGTTAGCCATAAAAAGGCTAAAAAATAACAAATCTGCTGGCGCTGATGAGCTGCCTGCTGAATTGTTCAAGGCTGGCGGTGAGGAGCTGGTAAGGTGCATGCACCAACTCCTATGCAGAGTATGGTCCGAAGAAAGCATGCCCGAAGATTGGAACCTAAGTGTACTCTGTCCAATATTTAAAAAAGGAGACCCTGCGGTTTGCGCCAATTACCGCGGGATCAGTCTCCTTCCCATCGCATATAAGGTTCTATCATGCATCCTATGTGAACGCCTAAAGCCGAAAATAAGTGAACTGATTGAACCTTATCAGTGTGGCTTTAGACCTGGCAAATCCACCACGGACCAGATATTCACATTGCGACAAATCCTGGAGAAGACCCAAGAGAGATGTATCGACACCCACCACCTTTTTGTTGACTACAAAGCCGCCTTTGACACGCCGATAAGGTCAAAGTTCTTTGAAGCCCTGTCTACCTTTGGTATTCCAGCAAAGTACGTTCGACTTTGCATGATGGCTCCGAGCCTTTCGATACCAAAAGAGGTTTTAGGCAGGGTGATACCTTATCGTGCGACTTCTTTAATCTGCTGATAGAGTACATACTGCGCCAGTGCCCAAATGCTAACAGAACGGGCACCATCTTTACCAGAGGCAACATGCTACTTGCATATGCCGATGATATTGATGTCATCGGCAAAAGCGAATCCGTGGTAAAAAAGGCGTTCTCAGAGATAGAGAAGCAGTCAAAACTTATGGGCTTAGCGGTAAATGAGGATAAGACGAAGTACCTACAATCAACGCGCAGTGAGTCTTCGCTTGGACAATCTGTTGCAATGGGAGACTACAACTTCAAGGTTGTTAAGGAATTTGTCTACCTCAGAACGACGATAACCAGCGACAATTACGGGGTCAATAAGGAGTTCAAAAGCAGAGCCCTCTCTCGGAAAACGAAAATTGCGCTATACAAGTCGCTTATCATCCCAGTCCTGCTACGGCGCAGAAGCATGGACAATGACAAAAGAGATGAGGCGGCAATTGGCGTGTTCGAGGAAAAGTTTTGGAGGATTTATGGACTTCTAAACGTTGGCGGCGAATTTCGCATCCGAATGAATCGCGAACTGTATGAGCTCTATGGGGACACTGACCTTGTCAAGCGCATAAAACAACAGCGGTTGCGCTGGATAGGACATGTTACCCGTATGGATAATAACGCTCCAGCAAAGCGTGTGTACAATCGGCATGCGATAGAGTTGGGAGGCATTCCCCCGCCAGGTCGATTGGTTAAAATTGGCAAAAATTGAAAATAAACTTGATCTGCCTGCAAGTAAAAGAAACATATGTCCCCCACATGTCAAAGCTCTATCTCTTACCATCTCTGAGATCTGTTTGTTCATACGGACGGACGGACAGACGGACTGACGCACATGGCTATATCGACTCGGCTGTTGAAGCTGATCAAGAATATATATACTTTACAGGGTCGGAGATGCTTTCTTCTGCCTGTTACATACTTTTGCACAGATTATGGACAGATTATGAAAATTCCTAGAAAAAACTCCACCCTCTGCTTTTAAAAATTAATTCCAGATTAATCTGGTCATGTGATCGGCATGCTAAGGTCTTGTAATATCTATTCCATATTTTATTATCCTCATTAATATTGGGAAGAAAATCATTGTAAGTCTGTTGAATGCCGCAAGCAAGTCGCAGGCTTTATCATTACTGCTACGGCAGGCCTTGGCAGCTTATGGCCATGGCAAAGCCAAGGAGTCATCGACGCGTGGCAAGTTCTATTTGGCTACAATTCGCCATTCAATGGAATTTAGCCGACATGAATGGGAGCAGCACCAGCGGGTGCAGGGGATTGGGGCGGGGAGTTGATTATAAATAACGTAAAGTAAGCGCACATGAATGCATTTTGATTGTCTGACTGTAGTTTACGGCACGTTTCCCTTTCTGGAGTTGCAAAATGGAAATGAAAGACGACAAACTCTCAGCCCAGTGGGAGGCAACTTCCTTAAATGGTGCGCTAATGTCGAAAAGAAAAGCTTTTTTATATTATTTGCATGGGAATTCCAACTGCAACGACAACGGCGCATTTCCTTCTTACGTACGGCTCCGGTTTCTCATTTTTTCTGCGCTGGTCTTTTATTTTTGAGGCCAGGCAGAATAATGTTTCATGTTGCAATAAATGTACGTCCTCCGCCCATATATGCCACTCAAACAGTGCAACGCGTATACGCAACGTTGTACGCAGTTATCCTTGCGCCCATTCTTGTCTCGCATTCCGAGGATGTGGATGGGGATGTGTGAGTATGTGCTAGCTGTTCACTTGCCAGTTGGCAAGCATGGAAATTTATTAACTTGCCTGCGCTGGCGAAAATTTAATCTGCTTCAATATCGCAGGAATTTTCTATGGCATACTTTTCGTTTGACATATTTGCATTAGATTTATGTATTAGCGATAAGAAAATTCCAAATTTAAACTAATGCTGGAGAAAGAGAGACATTAGCCATACAAGCCCAACCATTTTGTGGTCGCAGCTATAAAGTTAGGAGAGAAAAATAGCGTAAATTTAGCTACTGCTCATTCAAGAGACATAATGAGGAATTTGTGATCTGTTGAACTTTTTTAGCTAAATCGAATTTTTAGCTTCAGTTTAAAATCCATGAAAAGCCAAGCAGCAATATTCGTAAAAGTATGCCTTACTCATATTTGGTGGTTACAGCCAGTAATTTTATGCAGCTTAAGTGTCATCCAAATGATTTCCAAATCAGCTTAACTGATCAGCATGAACACCTAACTCGATATAGTCTTGACCGACTCTCGGTCTCTATAAACAAACGTCGCTAAGAGTTAAAAAATGTGTATGATATTGATCTTCGGACTGAAATTTCATGTACGAGTCGTACTTGATCGTATTGGATACAAATACGTACAAAAAATTATGATCATACTCAACTCAAATAGCTTTTCAATAGCTGAACTTGCTCACAGCCTCAGTGATGCCAACTTCCTATCACAAAAAGGGGACAGATCGAAAAAAGAGGGGGAAAAAGGTGGCGAACCGTAACGTAACTCTAAATGATGAGCGCTACCGTCAGATGATATCCAACTTTTTTTGCCCAAAATGCAAGAGCTTGACTTAAATGACATGTGGTTTCAACAAGACGGTGCCATATGCCACACAGCACGCGCAACAATGGACTTATTAAGAGGCGAGTTCGGTGAACATTTTTTTTTCACGTTCGGGACCGGTCAATTGGCCGCCTAGATCGTGCGATTTAACGCTTTTAGACTATTTTTTGTGGGGCTATGTTAAAGCTCATGTCTATACAGACAAACCTGCTTCAATTGACGCATTAGAAGACAAGAGATACCGGCCGAAATGTTTGAAAGAGTATGTCTGAAATATGCCTGAAATGCATGAAATAATCTTCAAACATTAAATTATATGGACCGTACTATCGATTCAAATAAAGATTTCATGCATTTTTCTGAATTTTATGCTATTTTTTTTAAAAACTTTCCTTTAGCTCTTAAAAAATCACCCTTTATAAGGTCCATATCAAAATTATAAGACACTTTTATTACTTGCGTTTACTCCCTCGCAAAATCTTTCTGAACTGGAATATAATAGAAACAAATATGACGAACGAAAGAAAAACACATACGCTATGAAAATTTACCGTTGGTTGCGATTTTGATCATTGCTTGGAAAAGTGCCGTTAATTTTGAAATTTGCTAGCTTGAAGCTGTATCAGAATTATAAGACACATAACGAAAACTAAAGCCACGATTGTAATTTAAGCAATTTGTAATAAAATGGGTCGATCAACACTGCTTTGCGAGAAAGAAAATGGCTTAATTCTTGCCTTTTCAAAGTCCGGCTTGAATGTAAGCCTAATATCACGTGAAATCAGTCGCAGTCGCACAGTTATTGCCAATTTTTTGAAGAATCCTAAAGAATACGGCAAAAAACGTAGTACTGGACGAAAACCAGTGTTAAATGACCGTAGCAAGCGACGCATTATTAACAAAGCGAGAAATTCAACCGCCTCGTGCTCCCAACTTGCTGAACTCAGCGCAAAAAATGTGTCCACTATGACGGTCTGGAGAGTCTTAAATAAATCTGATTAAAAAAATTCCTCATTTGAAAGCCCGCCACAAAGCAGCGCGGATCGAATTTGCACTAGAAGACTTGTCAACAAACTGGGCCTCGGTAATTAATTTTGTTCCCCTATTTTGCTCCCCTATTTAAATGAAAACCGGGAAGCTCCCTATATTTTCATGCAAGACAATGCCCGAATTCACACTAGTCGGGTCACAAAAGCTTTTTAAGAGTGTTCGGTCGAATTATTGAAATGGCCACCATGCTCACCAGACTTGAATCCAATTGAAAATATTTGGGCAATCCTCGCAAGACGTGTCTACAAGGAAAACACAAGCTTCGACAGTGTTAGCAACCTTAAACGTGCGATTTTAAGAGAATGGAAGCTCCTAGAACCGCAGTTTTTAGTGAATCTGATAGATTCAATGAAAAAAAGAATTTTTGATGTTGGAAGATGTAGGGGATCGACAATTAATGCCTAAAATAGTGGTTTGAATTAGTTTAAATGTTATTTATTTTCATTTCTATAGGTGTCTTGTCATTTTGATAAAGTTTAAAATGCCACTTATTTTTTATTTTGCTAAAAAAAACACTATAACAGTTGGAACAATAAATCTTTTTGAGTTGAATCATTTGTCTACATTGTTTTAATATGAGTGAGCGACGGTTTAGGCAATACGTTAATATATCCTGAAAATTATATTCAAAATACAAGGTGTCTTATAATTTTGATATGGACCTTAGGAGAGGCAGAAGGCGTAGGTAGCGCAATTTTTTCAACAGCTATGGGTTTATGAACCTCTTGGACGGACACGTCGGACACTGTTGGTACGTTATAAATTGTGTGTGTATGTGTGAGTGTGTGTTTATGTAAAGGAAAACACACGAAATCAAGGGAACAGGGTATTTTGTAGTCGGGGCACTCGACTGCAGCTCCCTTACTTGTTATAACTTGAACAACTCGGCCATTTATGGATAATATTCTTTATCTTAATGAAAAATTCAGAGATTGTAGATATTGTGCACATATCATATCTGAAAAATATAATATCTTTGAAATTGTTGGAGTTATTCAACATATTTTATTGTGGGCGCGGCCAAAGTCTGAAATAAACTTGAAACTTGACCCAGCTTCGAAATATGTCGCTGCACCTGGTCGCGCCATCTCCGCTTCGGTCGATCCGTCCCGGGCGTGTCTCCTAACTCGTTCGCATGCCGACTGTACACCCGTTTTCCTGAAGCGATATCACCCATACGGGTAACATGTTCTATCCAGCGCAGCCCCTGTTGTTTTATGCGCTGGACAAGCTTAGTGTCCCCATAGAGCTCGTACAGTTCGTGATTCATTCGGATGCGAAATTCGTCGCCAACTTTTGAAGTCCATAAATCCTCCGAAGAACTTTTCTCTCGAACACGCCAATTGCCGCCTCATCCATTGTCGATTTTGTCAATCTTTTAAGAATACATCGTAAAATATTTGAGCTTCTTAGCTAGTGTGGTGTAAAAATGACAGAGTTTTGCGTTGCTTGAATTTTCGAAATTTAACACTATTAGTCTCTTTCCTTCATCACACTTTCTATGCGTCCTTTTTCTCCTTATGGTTAAATTGTCAGTATAACATAGTTTAGCACTATTGGCTTTTTAAATAGTCAGCATGATAATTTTGGTAGTAAAATAAATCATAATGATTTTGTTGAAAATTTCTTAAAAATATGATTTTTATCAGCAACTCAGAGACAGCATTGTTTGGGGTTGAATCGTAGATATGAGTTCAATTCAGTACAAGTAGATCTTAAACTGAATTTACTCTTTTCATTACTTCTAAAAAGTTTCTCCGAAGATTGTGCAATAGTTTTAATAATATCTCTTGAAAGAGAAAATTTAACATTCTATGACTCTTTAGAAATAGATAAAAAAAAGAGGGAAGTTAACTTCGGCTCGGCCGATGTTTTGACCAAACTTAGAGGAATCATGGAAAAGCATAACAAACGGAATTTGGAGGCGATCCGATTTAAAACAAAAAAGTTTTTCTCACTAAAACTTAATTTTCGACCGATCTGCCGATGTCCTAAAAATTGGCATATATTCATTTGGAATACTTTCACATAGTTCTACAAATTTTGGTCAAAATTGGATGACTATAGCATATAGCTCCCATAGGAACGATCGGTCGAAAACTAGTTCTAGGGAGAAAAATTTTTTTGATTTCAATGGGAACGTCTTTATAATAGGCATACTCGTATATTTATTTGATATATTTTAACACAATTCTACAAAGTTTTGTCAAGATCGGATGACTATAGCATATAGCTGCAGTATGACTGATCGGTCGAAAAAGAAGTTCTAGTGAGAAAAACTTTTTTGTTTTAAACGGAATCGCCTTCAAAAAATGTACATGTTAGTTTGTAAAGCATAACAATGATTCCACTAAATTTGGTCGAAGTCGGATTTCTATATAGTATAGCTTCCGTGGAAAAGTAAAGTCCGAAAAGTAGTCTTATTTATAAAAACAAACTGCAAGGGTATACAAAACTTCGGCCGAGCCGAAGTTAACTTTTCCCTATTTTTATACCCTTGCAGAGGGTATAAAAAAATTGTGCGGATGTTTGTAACGCATTGAAGGAAGCTTCTCCGACCATATAAAGTATATATATTCTTGATCAGCATGACGAGCTGAGTTAATGTAGCCCTGTCCGTCTGTCCGTCCGTCCGTCTGTCTGTTTCTATGCTATCTCCACCATCAGTTTTAAAGCTATCCTCACCAAACTTTGCACGAAGTCTTTTGGTACAAATACGCTGCACGTTTGTCGGAACCGGCCGGATCGGATGACTATAGCATATAGCTGTCATAGGAACGATCCGTCGAAAAACTAGTCTTAGTGAGAAAAACTTTTTTGTTTTTAATGGAAACGCCTCCAAAGTACGTATTTCTTAGTTTATTATTACTTCCCATAATTTCACTAAGTTTGGTCGAAATCGGATGATTATAGCATATAGCTCCCATAGGAACGATCGGTCGAAAAACTAGTTCTAGTGAGAAAAACTTTTTTGTTTTTAATGAAAACGTTCTTTTTATTGGCATATTCTTATTTTATATACTTTAACACATTTCTACAAAAATTTATCAAAATCGAATGACTATAGCATATAGCTGCAGTATGAATGATCGGTCGAAAAAGAAGTTCTAGTGAGAAAAACTTTTTAGTTTTAAATGGGATCGCCTCCAAATTTCGTAATAAACAGTTTATTATGCTTTTCCATGATTTCACCAAGTTTGGTCGAAATCAGACATCTATATAGTGTAGATCCCATAGAAAAGTAAGGTCCAAAAAGTAGTCTTAGTTAAAATAACTTTTTTCTTTTCAATGGAAGCTGCAAGGGTACACAAAACTTTCCCCTATTTTTGACATTGAGTTAACATTTGTAATCAAAGCGAGGGTAAACAAATTTCAACACAACGGAAATAAGTCTGGTCCTTTGATTAAATGTTAATTTGGCCAAACTTAAAATACATATAAATTAATCCGACAAATCCATCTTACCGCTTACAGAATGGGCTACTGATTTTCTCGTTTTTTCTGACTTGACTTTCTGCCTACTGTCCACAGAATCAAAGGACTCTTTTTTTAATGAGATTCAATTAAAGTTGCGATGTATCTGCTTCTGGCACTCTTTGGTTTCTACCCATAAATGTTTAATGAAGCGCCAAACGATTTCGATTTCACAGAGGCTTGCTGTGGGTTCTCGTTGCTGTTGTTGTTGTTGTTGCAGTTAACCCAACAGGGTCTCATTTACGTAGCTGCCTTTTCCGCCGTCCTCCTCCTGTTGTTGTATTAATAATTCGTGCGTTGCGTTTGTGTCACGTTTTGCATGTCGCCAAAAAATTCGTAGCGCGTTGCCCTTGTCAATGTTGTCATTCCCTTCGCCCATTGTTGATTTTTGCATAATTTTTGTTTACACCCACCACAACTTAAAGATTATGCCACAATCGAATCGAGGACACCGAAAAGTGTGTAGCATAAAATTACGTAAGATGGTAAAAACAGAAACAGAATACAGAGACAAACAGAGCAGATAAGATATCGTCCAACTTGTACCGTTGGAATGTTTTCATTTTGTTCGCAAGCATCGGAGCATGAAAATCAACATGCCCGCTCACACTGCCGATTCCGCTCCCCTGAATCCTCCAGCCAGAGCAAAGTGCACATGCCAACAGTTGGCATATGAAGTCGAAGCAAATGAAAAACCAGACTGAATAGAGAAGGAAAGCCAAGTGGAAAATCCTTAAAAATAAAATGAGGAAACGTAAATGCTTACAAGTGCGAACATTATGAGTACAATGCTATTTTGGCTTTTTTAAGGCTCAGCAATAATAGAAAAATGGAGAAAAGTTAGCTTAACTCCACCGAAGTTTCAATACGCTTTCAGTTTCCTAAATATGAATAGTTGCTGGAAGTTTGAAGACGTCACCATTGGAATACAATATCCCCCATCTCTTGCAGGTTTTCTGACCCTAGCAAAAACCACTCGACTAGCAATGTTAAGGCAAATGCATAAAATCTGTTAATCTAAATTTCTCTTAAAACCTTTGGCTCAATGTGTCATCAGGCTATCTCCCTTTTGCTTCTGAACATATTTGCCTGAAGTCAAGGTTTAAAAGCGTAAACATACTTACATACGCACAATTCTTTGCAGCTTCCAGAACGTCGCCTTGAAAGACGTCTTTGGACTGAACACACCTGCCTGTAGGGCACTTATTAGTATTTACACATATATTTCCATTTTGATGCGATTTTTTGGGCATAACTTTTACTTTGATGCCGACTTATGCATTGAAAACTATTAAAGTAGTTTCGTTTAGTTTGTTTGGCTGCTGGCAGAAACTTTAATTCGACTTTTGTGACTCACACTCACGTTCACACACACACACACAGAGATACACAGGCTGTCAGCAACTGTGGCTTACTTTCGCCCGCTTTCTCCATGCTAAACTACAACTAGCTTCAATTTCTTTTTGGAACATTTAGCATTGCCCCCTCCTCCGTGGGTCCGCCGGCAGGTTCGAAGTCAAAAACTTGCTGGCGACCCAGAAAAAAGTCCTTCCTCCGCTCGGGACTCTCGGGAAGTCGAAAACTGTTTAAAATTTTCTACGACTTTTATTTTTCTTATCGTTTTTGGGTTTGTGATCCGCCAGCAAAACTAGAAAAAAGTTTGCTATAAATAATTTTGCATTTTTATGGTGCATTTTATGCATTTCGATTTGAAGTTGGCTCTGAAATAAATATGAAAAGTTTTATTTATGTTTGTGGGCTGCAAGGGTGGGGCAGGGGCGTCGGATTTATGGCATTTGTTTGCCAACAACTTTCAATAGCTCAATCACGCCACAACCATGCTCACATGCCATGTCCTCTGCTCTGCTCCTTTTGCAGCACGAACCAGGAACATCATCCATGTGAGTGCTGCGCCACCTTTCGTGCTCCTCTGCCGTTAGCTCCTGGGGGCAATGAAATCGCGGAAGCTGCCAAAGGGCTTCGTGCTTTGTGGCCTGAACTGTTTGACTTTCGTTTACTTCCCGCTGGTGCTGCCCATCCTGAAATGCTCGGCCGGAGCGTCCAGCGACAGCGACTTCGACTATCGCATGCAGCGGGTGAGGAATGTGCTCAAGGAAGTGCCCCTCATCGATGGGCACAACGATCTGCCCTGGAATATACGCAAGTTCCTCAAGAACCAGTTGAAAGACTTTCACTTTGGAGGCGACCTGCGCGAGCTGGCCCCCTGGTCCTCGAGTGCCTGGAGCCATACGGACCTGCGTCGCCTCAAAGAAGGCATGGTCTCGGCTCAGTTCTGGTCAGCCTACGCTCCTTGCTCGTCGCAGCATCTGGATGCTGTACAGCTTACACTGGAACAAATCGATTTGATACGCCGTCTGGTGCAGCTCTATCCCCATCACATGGCGCTGGTCACGACGGCCACGGGCATCGAGCAGACACATCGGACTGGCAAAATCGCCAGCCTGATCGGAGTCGAGGGCGGACATGCCATCGGGACCAGTCTGAGCGTTTTACGTATGTTCTATCAATTGGGGGCCAGATATCTAACGCTTACACATACCTGCAATACACCCTGGTAAGTTGGTTGGATAAGGGAACGCTAATGATTGTCTGGAACTATATCTGATTTCTCCGCTTGGATTAAGGGCGGACTGCTGCAAAGTTGACGAACCGGGCAAATATCCACACATAGGCGGACTCTCGCAGTTTGGCAAGGTAAGAGAATAAGCTAAAGGTTTTTGGACTTTTTAAAACTAAACCAAAAGTATTATTGCAAAATTGCTTGCGTAAATTCTTATTCAAATTGTTAACTTGTTTTTTCCCCCACCACTCTCTTAGCTAGTGGTCAAGGAAATGAATCGTCTGGGTATGATTGTTGATCTCTCTCATGTGTCAGTGCCAACTATGTTGGATGCCTTGGCCGCTTCGAGGGCTCCACTCATCTTCTCCCACTCGTCGGCTCATGCCATCTGTAATAGTTCCCGCAATGTGCCCGATCATGTCCTGCAGCGCATTGTAAGTAACATTCCACAAGAGGGCGGGCTTTCGCCACAGAAACAACTAACTTGTTTCTATCGTTTCAGGCCATAAATGGAGGTCTTGTTATGGTGGCATTTTATCCGCATTTCGTCAGCTGCTCGGGCCAGGCCACATTGCAGGATGTTGTGGGTAGGTGATTCAAAAGGGCCACCGAAAGATGATTGAATGACTAATTAACTTTTAAATGTTTCTATCATTGCAGTGCATATTAACCACATTCGCGAGGTGGCCGGCATCGATCATGTGGGCATTGGCGCGGGCTACGATGGGGTCAACTTGTAAGTTGGTTCAGCTGCAATTATTGTCATTTTGACTTGTTTTTATTTTGTCCATTTTGTTGTTTTTATTTATTTTTCTGTAGAGTGCCCAAAGGACTGGAGGATGTATCCAAATATCCTCATCTCTTTGCTGCTCTGCTTGAGTCTGATAAATGGTCGGAGGAGGATATTGCCAAGTTGGCTGGCAAGAATCTAATACGTGTATTCAAGGAAGTCGAAGCGGTAAGAAAACTGTTTTTCTGTCCAACATTTTTGGGGGCTAGCCGCATACCTGGCGGATTAGGGTGCAGTTCTTGAGCCACTGGCAGCAGCATTGTGTGGCATTCTCTAGCATTCTGCTTGCTTGTTATTGCAGTTGCTGAGAATTCCTTTCAAAGGATAAAGGGAATAATGTGGCTTTGCAATGGAATTTGCACATACTTGGCAGGACATTGCCAGGCGGACTGCCTGGCAGGCAGGCGGCAGCAGTCGCCGCCTTGGCGTCCAAAAGACGCAAGTTGTGAAATAATTTTAAAAGGATTTTCAAATGGTTATTCCGATATTTATACATGAGCATGACCAGCAGCTTTGGAAGCAACAGAGGCAGCAGTTTGTTTGCGGATGTGGTCAGCTTGTTTGCTGGCTGCTCGGAATTGGATTGGAGAATACTTTAGTCGGGGCTTCTTTTTGCTGCTCGGACTCAAGCTGAAGCAGCATTCAATTTAACCCCCTGTGGAATGGCAGTAGCTACTGCTTTCGAATGCCACTCGAATGGACGCTACGTACCATTGAGAGACTCGGGAGTGGATTTGTTTTGCTGTAGAATGGTTACTTGACTAAACGATGCTAGAAAGTACTCCACTAGGCAACCATCTGAATGTGGGTGTGCATGCTAATCATTTAGAAAATATCGATTTGCGTATTGCTAACAATCGATACATAAATAAATGCCCAAATGGCAAATCAGTTCAGCGTCATATAATTGGCCCCAACGTGTTGCTTATAAAATGTGATCTATTTCGAGGTGTTTACTTTAAATGGATTTTTTTTGCAGATCTCGAGTGACTAGTATCATTCTGTTAACTTATTCATGTTCAGAATTGATTGACAGTTTTTTGAGGAAAGTCTTAAACCGCAACAACGACTCCAATTTGCTCTGCAACAGCTCAAAGAAGAACAGCTGTTTTAAAGCCGAGTGCTGTTCAGTGAATGGGATCATTTCGGGCTCAATGAAAACACATTTCGGGCTGATGAGTAAGCAGAAACGATTCTCGAACTACCTTTACATTCAGTAAAATGCATTGTTTGCTGTGGTTTTTGGGCTGCAGGAATAATAGTTTCGTATTTATTAAAAAATTAACATAGCCGCACTACGAAAGCTGACTTGTTTTTGCCTGAAATTAAAGGCTGTAGTGTTAGCGAGATTTGGTTTTAGCAAGGCGGTGCTACAGCACACGCAACGCGAGACAATGGTCTTATTGGAATGTTGGTGAGCACCAAATTTCGCGCTTCGGATCTGTCAACAGGCCGCCTAGAACGTGTGTTATTACTATATCCCGGATTTATAAGCTAAAGCATATTTTTATGGGTTATTTTTTTTATACCCTTGCAGAGGGTATTATAAAATTGTCCGGATGTTTGTAACGCATAGAAGGAAGCATCTCCGACCACATAAAGTATATAAATTCTTGATCAGCACGACGAGCTGAGTTGATTTAGCCTTGTCCGTCTGTCCGTCTGTCCGTCTGTTTCTATGCTATCTCCTCCGTCAGTTTTAAAGCTATCCTCACCAAACTTTGCACAAAGTCTTTTGGTACAAATACGCTGCACATTTGTCGGAACCGGCCGGATCGGATGACTATAGCATATAGCTGCCATAGGAACGATCGGTTGAAAAACAAGTCTTAAAGAGAAAAACTTTTTTGTTTTTAATGGAAACGCCTCCAAAGTACGTATTTCTTAGTTTACTATCCATTCCCATGATTTCACAAAGTTTGGTTGAAATCGGATGACTATAGCATATAGCTGCCATAGGAACGATCGGTCGAAAAACTAGTTCTAGTTAGAAAAACTTTTTTGTTTTTAATGAAAACGTCCTTATCATTGGCATACACTTAATTTATATACTTTTACATAATTCTACAAAGTTTGGTCGAAATCGGATGACTATAGCATATAGCTTCCAAAGGAACGATCGGTCGAAAAACTAGTTCTAGTGAGTAAAACTTTTTTGTTTTTAATGAAAACGTCCTTATCATTGGCTTACAATTAATTTATATACTTTTACACAATCCTTCAAAGTTTGGTCGAAATCGGATGACTATAGCATATAGCTCCCATAGGAACGATCGGTCGAAAAACAAGTTTGAGTAAAAAACTTTTTTTGTTTTTTAATAAAAACGTCCTTTTTATTGGCATACACTTATTTTATATACTTTGGACACATTTCCATAAAGTTTTATAAAATCGGATGACTATAGCATATAGCTGCAGTATGAATGATCGGTCGAAAAACAAGTTCTAGTGAGAAAACTTTTTGTTTTAAATCGGATTGCCTCTAAATTTCGTAATTAACAGTGTATTATGCTTTTCCATGATTTCACCAAGTTTAATCGAAATCAGACATCTTTATAGTAAAGATCCCCTAGAAAAGTAATGTCCAAAGAGTAGTCTTAGAAAAGCTTTTTTGTTTTCAATGGAACTGGGTAAGGCATACAAAACTTCGGCCGAGCCGAAGTTAACTTTCCCCTATTTTTAATTAATAGTTTTTAATTAATATCTGAGCATCTTCAATGTTCTGCAAATAACTCAGGGAAACATCATTTCTGTTGCATGAAATATTATGAGATATGACTAGTTTGCGTTTTAAAAGAAAAGGCTATTTTTTATTAAAAAATAATTAGAAAATCGGGAACATATAATACAATCTGTACCTGTCAAAGTTTGTGTTAAGGTGTGGTTTTCTTATAACTCGACTATCGTTCATCCGATCTTAGCCTCTCTGAGATCTGTTTGATCATACTTTTGCACAAACTTATTATACCCTGTGTACCTCTGGTACAGAGTATAGCAACCACAATTTATTAAAAAAATTTCTTTCATAAGATTTTCTAGCTTGACTTAGTTTACGTGGGCTGTTTTTAATGCTCCAACAATAGTCCGCCATCATGTGAGCATTCCAGTGACCCCGGTAACGTTCCTCCATATCTCGAATGTCTTGAAGGAACCGTCCTTTTTGTTCTTTACTCAAATCACCAAGATTTTCAGGGAAACGGTCCTAATAAATGTGAAGGAAGAGTACCTTGATGCTCATATTACTACAAAGCTGCTGAAAGTGTGGCATAAGTTCAATATGCTCCGCAAAGAACTCATTCTTTTACGATAGTTTGAAATTCTTGTTTCTTGGGTAAAAAATGTTTCTTTCGAGAAGCAAAAATCTCGAATGCTATTTTAAAAAGAAAAATCTGGGCTAAAATCAGTTGTCGCACTTTCATCACTTGAAGAAGAGTTTTTTCTTTTAAGTCGCTATCATTTTGGTTGTCTGGTTGAGGAACAGATAACAAGTTAGGGTAAACCCTTTTCAGCTGGCTTCTTGTATTTATCACGCTTGTATCAATCACACAATAATAACTTTCTTGATAATTTGAAGGTTTCCACCACATCATTTGTGTTTGAATCCTTAGAAGGGATCTTTTATCTTAACGACTCCACACATGTTTTATATACCATATGACTGAGCCAGTACTTGTCACGGGTTTCCAAAGTTATCAAAATACACCTATTTTATGAACTCCAAAACTTTCAACACTTTTTTAAATTGAATTCACCACAGATGTTACAAGAAAAGTTGGGATCGTTTTTACAGACGTGGAATTTCTAATGCAAAATACTTACAAAAAAAACGGCTCGGTTGACGTGAAGTTTAAATGTGACTAGAACCAAAATATTACCGACAGCTGTATCTCAAAAACTAGTTAACAAACACAAAATTCCTTGCAACATAAAAAAATTCAATTTTGTTTCTCTATGTAATAAATCTTTCTGAATTACGACATTTAGTGTCTTTCACAAATAGTTTCTTTCACATGTGATACAAACTATGCCAAAAATAATTATGTGCCAATTAACCCTCCATTAACCATCTTAAACGATAATAAAAAGAACATTCTTTTGATGGATCTCCTTCACATGTTAACACCAAGCTATGTATATTTTGTACAGTAAAATTTTGTCCGTATTTTGTACATGGAAACCAATCAAAATGAAATTCAATTTAATCGGATATATTTTCCCGCCGAAAACTATTCGTTGTGAGCAGAATTTGCTTCATTCCAGGGCTGGACTTTACCTGAGGCAAGTGTCATATAGACTACAAACTCTACGATAAATAAAATGATGGTCAGACCAAAGATAATGCGCCAAGCTCCCATATTTTGCTAGGAAATGTAAAAAATAAATACATATGCAATGATCTCATATCCCATAACTCTGCGACTTACATTGTCTGTTGTGATCCAACCGACAAATATGGGCACTACAATACCAGGTACGGTAGCCACTGTGTTGGTGATAGCCATCAGAGTGCCTGCAAATTTTGGGGCAATGTCAATGTGATTCAAAAGAAAGCCAGAGTATACGGCGCCCATAAAAACAACGCCCAGACACATCATGGCCACAGCCAGGTACTTATTACATTCAACAAAACAGAGTACACCCAGACATAATGCAGGCAGAACCGAGCAGATAGACGTCGCCGTTTTGCGGGCGCAGGTTATGCTTATTTTTCCTGCAAATAGGAGAGGATCATTTATGAATAGGAAACAATTAAAGGCGCTATAGTCGAGTTCCCCGACTCCAAAATATCCTGTACCCTTGATTTCGTGTGCTTTCATTCATTCTCTAGTCGAATGTGTACACTAGAGCGGACCTCCTAAATAGGAAATTTTTAAGGTCACAGGCTCACCCCCTATCTTATGCGCTTTGGTGTATAAGAGACGTACGAAAAAACAAAAGTAGAAAAAATAGTGTTTTATGTGGCACGCCGAGGATCTAAAGTTTTGTTTTATCACTCATACGCAGTGTTGCCAATTTCTATCAGGCCTGTTCCCGTTTTCGATATAGATCAGATCATGCAGAATCGGAATTGGTAGCTGTTCCCGTTTCCGAAAAACTATCAAGTTATTCGGTTTTGCCTAAAAGTAAATGACAATTTTCTTGGCAACGGTGATTCTTTGCATTTGGCAAATATTTTAATTTTAACATGTCAAATATTGTTGAAATTTTGAAGTATCTATAGATATATCTAGCCTTCAATTTGATTTAAAATCATTTTAACTCAGAAATTGCATGTAGACGAAAGAAAAGCGATCGAAATTAAACCGAGCTGTTCACAGTTCCGAATCAGCGCATGCGCAGTGCTGATCGAAATTGTCAAGGCTGCCTTATGGCTGAATGAAAATTTGATAACGATTCGAGCATTCATTCGATAAGACAATCGTCTTCAATTTCACTCGGAAACGGGAACACCGAAATGAAAACGATTAGGAATTGCGATCGTTTTACTTTTTAATTCTACTCGGAAAAGGGAACAGGCCTGATAAGTAGTTTCAGTTTCTCACAGTGCTTAATTTTTATACTCTGTACCAAAGGTACAAAGAGTATAATAAGTTTGTGCAAAAGCCATGTCCGTCTGTCCGTCTGTCTGTCCGTATGAACGCACAGATCTCAGAGATGGTAAGAGATAGAGGTTTGACATGTATGGGACTTATGCTTCTTATACTTGCAGGCAAATCAAGTTTATTTTCAATTTTTGCCACGCCCCCTCCCGCCCCCGCAAATTAGTTAAAACGTAATATCTCCCACAGTTTTATAGATAGAAGGTTATTTATCGATCCGTCAAAGGAAAGGTAAAGATCGGATGAACGGTTGTCGAGTTATAAGGGAAACAAACAATTATGGGCAGCACAGTAGGGATGTCGAAAATAATATCGTTTGTATATAATTATGATGATAATATCGATATTTTTCATACAAACGATATATTTTCGACATCCCTACAGCACAGGTCGCAGCGGTGATGGGCAGCACTTCACAGGTACAAAGTATGTCATAGTCGGGATTGATCGACTTTCTTTCTTGTTTTGAGTATTGTTTTTGTATTTCTATTGACTATTAATTTTTGAGAAAAAAATATCTGTCTTTCAAAAACACTTATGTTCAAAGTGTTTTCTTTTAACAGTTACAGTATAACAGAAAAACGGTAAGTGGAATGTTTATATTACTTAGGAAATGGTTGGATGCTTGAAGAAATGGTCCAAAATCCGCGAAAATGGTAAAATCATCATATGAGTATTTATGAAAGCGCTTTATATTAAGCAGAGCTCCCAAAATATGCTCAACCAAAATTTCACAAGCTGTCTGCTCACTGAAATAACAGGGAAAAATTAGTCAGACTCGCTCACTCTCTGAACAGAACACTTAAAATTTGTGTCTCTCGTGTTTTCTGTTTTATGCTGATCGGTGAGAGAACACACGAAGCGCTCTTGCGACAACAGTTTGAATGGGATATTTTTGCTTGGCGCTCCGCAACTGAGCCTCGGCAACTGAGCAAAACGATTTGCGTTAAAGCACAAAGTGTCTTTTTTGTTGTTGTTTCGTTAGTGCTTTGTTGTTGCTTTATTTCATCAGAGGCAAAGCGTGAAAGAGTGAGAGAGGGAGAAATGGTCACTTGCTGGGACGTTAATCTATGCGTTCTGAAATAACACAACTAAAGCGAACGCGCAACACACATACATGCACAAAAGACACTCTCACCGATTTCAAGTGTCTCGAGCAGCGTTCCCCAGCCATGCCCCGGGGGGCCGAACACATTCGACGATTCAAGCCGAATGCGTGCCGAAGCAAAGCCTCAAAGTGTGTTAGAGAGAGACAGAGAGAGGCAGAGAGCCTCTCTTCTTGGGGAACCCTCGAGACTCTCGAGTGAGCGCGTACATAAAGAGAGCGACAAGAAGCTCTCACTGATTGACCAAAGAGCACGCCGAGTAAAAACAGGTTTAAAGCAGGGTTCCCCAAAAGGGAAAAATTGTGAATGTATTGTGGTCTGCACTGCGGAAATTGGGAGCAAGTCAGGGACTAGTAGTCGATTGTGGGATTTGCGGCAAAATGGTTATTGTTTTAAAAATGTGTTTGTTTATTGTTTTGTATGAATGGCACTGGTCAAAATTATATAAGAGCTGATTAGTGGGCTATTGTTGACTTTGCGTTAAAATGGGTTATTGTTGTAAAAATGTTTCTTTATCTGGACAATTTATAGTTTCATATTTTCTTTTTTTGTCTTCCGATAACTTTTTCGTAATGATCTTCTAATGCTGTCATTATCTATTCTCTCGTGCTTAATTTTTTCTGTGAATGTGATCACATATATCGTTGAACATCGCAATTTTAACTGCCTTTTTTATGATTTTTGTATGAATTTCTTTCCAAAATCTCCACCGGAATCAGTTTTACCTTGAATCGGCCACTTGACCATCTCAATTTAATTTAATCAGTCCCCAACAGTTTACTTACTTCGATCTTTAACTTTTCTATTCAACCCCTGACTCTTGGCCTCTTTTATCTCACTCACTTCCGATTGTTTTTTTTTAAAGGGTCGTCATAAAAAGCAAAGCTAGAAAACAAAATAAGAACTTCGTTTCTGACGATTACTTCGATTGTTCAGGTGAACCCTTCTACAAATCGTATCACACAGTACCATACTTTCCCGTACAGGTCTTCGGCTTTTGTCATTTTTGGGGTTTTTACCTAGTTATAAAAAAGGACAAATTCTTCTCTATTTTTTATGACAGGCTAATACTCACTCGTCTACTATCAGAATATAATACTTGTCGATCTTCTTCATCGTTCAAACATCCACTTTTATAATCCTCCAGGTATAAAAACAAAATAAACTTAAAAATTTGCTATTGTATTTTAAATAAAGTTATGCTTGTATTTCGCGTTTCTATTAAAAAAAATTATTAAAATATCGCTGCCTAGTTTCTTTCTTGCCCTGCGCGCCGTCGCTCGACCGCGCTCGCTTTTTTCTTTCGCTCCCCCTTAGTTGCCGCCCCCTGTCTGATCCCGTTTTCAATTGTGTCTGCGAGCAACAGTTCTTTTTGGGACTTTCTGCAAAAAGGGACCACTTCTTGCGTGCTCTGATATTAAGACAACAGTGCAGGCGCGTGTAAATGAAGATTTAAACTAAACGGTCCAAAAGTTTGCGAAATTTGCAAATTTTTATTTTTAGCCAAGAATATTATGAAAATTTGAGGGACGGCAATTTTAGACGGATAAAAAGCCGGTGTAAACCAATCGGTCAAAAAAGTCGCGAAATTTGTTAAATTTTCATGAGTTTGGATTATTGTGAAGTCGGGTAAATAGGAGATGAAGATTGAACAATCCAAAAATCCGCGATATTTGCAAAATTTTACAATGAGTTATTTCAGAGTATTTTTGATAGATGGCAATTGTTTAAGGGCAAAATGGAAGTGTAGATCGACCGGTTCATCAACTGCAGATCTGGCAACCTTGGTAGGTGTTGTCTTCTTCAGTTTCAATTGAGGCAACCATTCTTGAGTATAAAAACTTTGGTTTTGCGGAAGTTAGCTTCGCTAATTCGTTTTGTATTTAAAATACAAGAGGGATAGAAGCTACACACGCCGGGTATTTGCAAGTAATGTATATATATTCTTGATCAGCATCGATAGGCGAGTTGATATAGCAATAACCTTCTCTCCTTCTGTCAGTCTATCCGTTTGAACAAACGCATCTCAGAGATAAAAAAAAGCTACAAAAAACTCATATCTTCCTCAGTTTTGCCAAAAGATGGTTCGAGCCAGAGATCTGCAAGAGTGCCTGTTTTTTTTGACTCGACTATACTTGTTGTACATGCGTCTTGGGTATGATTTTCCACTCAAAATATGAAATCAGTTCATATACTCATTCAAATCGGACTAGTATTTCAGTGACTGGTCTCAGTTTTGAGCGCGTGTCATATTTACTTGTTCTTGCTTTAAGCTACACCGCACGATACTTTCGTCTTTGAGTGGGCGGTCGCACGCAGCCTTTCCAGGTTACATACCAATTTTACACAGACAGCAAAGAGGAATACGCAAAAAAGTCGGTGTTTTGAGCACACATTCTACAATACCAATACTTAAGAATTACTTGAGTATTGCTCTTCGCATTTGTTGGGTTCTAAAGCACGCGTAGGCAATCGCATACTCAGGGTAGGGAAAGGCATATCCCACTTAAATAAGTATGTATATGAATAAATTTATTAAAGATCCATACAAAAAATATTGCTTGTATTGAGTATAAGAATAATAAACATGTGTAAGTCTTTTCCACGAGCGACATGTCCAAGGCCATTATTTTAAAATTCTAAAACATTTTCATAAAAAACATAGGTTAAAGGCTCGCTCAAATTTAAAGGGTATGCAAACTTCTTCATACCTCTTTTCAGTGGGCGTAAGCTGAATTGCAAAAACAATAAACACAGAATTCGGTTCTGCTGACGTCGACGTCAAAGCAGGGATGAATTTGACGAGAAGTGAAGGAAACGAATAGAAGCCGAAGGCAAGGTGCAAGCATGAGTAAAAAAATTCTTAAGTTCTCACTCGCTTTCTCAAGCTATAGATAGAAAATGCGTTGCTTGATTTGTTGGTAGATAATTTCACACTCAAATTTTACGGTTCCCTGTTTGAATGAGTATTTCATATACGCTACGCGAGTGGCGTGAGTGTTTTCGGCACTTAAGTGCGAGACGCAAATATGCCGCGAGTAGAAATACTACTGTATACATTTTGTTGGAGTAGTCGGGATACCCGAGTGGGAAAATATCAAGTACTTATGCAGTGCACTTGCAGTTGCGGTGCACTCGTGCAGATCTCTGGTTCGAGCGTTCTTAGACATATTTAGCAATCAGCATTATTTATTAATCCGCCAAAGGGTTGGTGTAGATCGGATGAACGATAGTCAAGTTATGAGCAATAGCCAGTTATTTTTTCCCTCAAAAATAAGTGTCTCTGATCAACGGAAACACAAATAAAACGAAAATATGTGTTTCCTACTGAGCGAAACATTTACGGCCCTGTTCCGAATTCCGAGTCGGTTTTCGGGAAAACGTTTGCATTTAGAGTTTATACCTAACAATGTTATATGGAAGGTGACAAGCATTTCAACGGTTACTAGATGAGGTTTGACGAAAATCAGAATTGATTAAGCAGCTGGGACCGATTGCTCAATGCCAGGTGGATTCAATTCGTCAAAAAGAAAAGACCTGATCTAGCAGAATTCGGAATAGGGCCATTAAACTAAAACAACAGGGCATTCTCTCTGATGTATGGGATATTTTAAACGTCACAAAATAACAGTCGTCTTTTTAACACTTTCTCATTTGATAGGATGTTTTCGACCTATGATAAAAGGGAACAATATGGTTTAAATTTCAAAAAATGCCAACAAAAGAAATGTACTGAAGATTTTAATGAAAAATTATTGATTTGGAGAACATTTCGTGTAAGTAATTTTTTCAAATCTTTCAAGCCATGGCATGCCCATTAAAAATTAAAATAAAATTTTTTTTTGATATAATTTGTATGCAGCAGATATTAGCTTTGGATATGGCGAGAGCTTCCTTTTTTACATTTTGTCGACTTAAGGACCGTACAAAAACACTCACACATACACACAGGCTGGCGAGAAAGCTGTCGAAGCGGTACCCCCGCTCCTACAAGCAAAATTGTTTTGTTTATAACGTCGGTCTTGTTTGTCTGATCGTCACGAGGTTCTAACTTAAAAGTTATGGCTTTGACAATTTTTGCTGTTAAATGGAAGAAGGGTTGTTCCGGCTTTCACTTTAGTGAATTCAAATTTAGTACATGCATAATGTATACTGCCTTCCAATACGATGGACTCAGTTATGAAAAGTTGTAACCCGATTGACTCCATCAATGTTATACAACAACCACTTAAATAAATTCGAATCCCACAATTATTGTTGAAAGTGAAAACCGGATCCGGCCTCAGTGATCGACTTGCTTGCTAGTTCGTACAGACTGAACTTACCCTTGGTCTTCAGGGTATCCAGGACTTTACCCAAAATCAAGCTAAATATCAACATGGGAAGATAAGGCAGGGCACTCAGGGTTGCATTTCTGGAAACGTTGAACTTAAGGACCTGCTTCATATAGAACGGGATCTCTATGAGAAACATGTACCAGCCAAAGTTGTTGCACAGATGAGCTATTAAAATGGCCCAAAAGGGACCCGACTTAAATATCTTGCCCCACGGCACTGGGGGACGTTTCTCCTCAGCGCTTTCGTGGCCAAGCGAGTTGTTGATCATATCCCGCTCCTCTTGGCTAATATATCTTTGCTTTTTGGGGCTATCTTGTATAAGGAATATCCATAAAACGCACCAAATCAAACTCAACGCACCCATTACATAGAAAATAGATTCCCAGCCGCATGTGGAGGCCAGAATGCCCGTCGTCAGTATAGAGATAGCAGTCCCTCCTGCTATGCCCACATAAATAATGGTCGAAATCACAAATCGCTCGTTGAGTGGAGCCCAGGCGGCGATCATTACATGCATGGCTGGAAAGGAGGCTCCTCCTCCAATTCCCTCGAGAATGCGCATTGCCATAAGGCCACCATAGTGCAACTGGGCCATAACAGGAGTTAGAAGGGTGCACACAATATTGCTCACCACCGAAAAGAACATGACCCATTTGGCTGAATGACTCTCAGACAGATGGGCCAGAGGGATCTGTGAGACGAGATAACCCCAAAAATAACAACTGAGCAGCGTGCCCTGCAACTGTTCGTTCCACTCAAAGGGACCATCCTGTTAGAGACGGCATGGATGAAGCAAAAGCTACAATCTTACAAACTGCTGACCTCAACTTCAGATTCCTCGGCACCTTGGGGTGGCTCGCACTCCTCCGATTGATCGTTTGTATCAACGCTATTTTTCTCGAGGGTGGCAGTGTGATTTACCATGGCTACCATGGCAACGCTGAGATTCACTTTCAGTCCATAAACAATGGCCATGCCGATGGAACCCAGCAATGCGAGTATATACCGTGCTGGAAGACATTCTGGGAGGGAGCAATATATAAGGTTAACTCGGGATGGAAAGTGTCTAAGCTTACTTCCCAATATGTTTCCTTTCGCTGGCCTCTCTTCTACCATAATTATAGGCCCCGGAATATAAATTTTCTCATGCCGAACAGTTGCTTAAAATGTTACTTAGTTCTCGGATGGAGGGACAGTATAAATGGTGTTTTATATATGTGGGATTCCAAATTGAAACGAATTTAAGCAAACTGTACTTTAATTTAAGCCATCCATAATAATCAATATACACCCGTGACTTCTTTCTTCTTCTTTGGCATCGTTGGTAATAAAATCATCACAACCGTTTTATGATCTCGGCCGCTGCCACTAATGCCCGCCACTCGCCTCTGTCCCGAGCGACAAACTCGCATTTAAACTTTTATTTTCTAAATACGTCACACATTTCTTATTAACCCTGTTCCCATTATGCAAATGTATCTAGAAGAAAACATTTCCGACCCTATCTCTATGAATATAAAATAGTTTGTCCTCACTGACTGTCTGACTGACTGATTGGCAATCATCGCACAGCCTAAACGGTAAGAGCTAGAGGACTGAAATTTGGACAGGAGTTTCCTTAGGTGGTCCCGAAAAAGCGTCGGAAAAGTTTATGTTTCATCCGATTGACTTGAAATTCGGTTTGTAAGCGAAGTATACGAAATAATTGGACACGTATATTTCCGATTTTGAAAATCTGACGGCATGGAAAATTCCCGATTCATTCGATTGACTTGAAATTCGGTTTGTAAGGATAGTAAGTGAAATGATTTGAAACGTTGGATGTTGGAAAATTTGACCATAGGGCCGGAAAACTCATGGAAACTCTGCAGCCAAAAACCGATTTTCCTACTGGCTTAAACCATGGTTTGTAAGGATGGTATAAGAAATAACGATGACGGTAACGGTGACAGCGATAGCGACAGCGACTGCGATAGCGATATCGATAACGATGGAGATGACGGTAACGATAACGATGACGGTAATGATAGCGACTGCGATAGCGATAAACATAGCGATAAAGATAGCGAGAAAGATAGCGATAACGATAACGGTATCGATAACGAAATCAATAACGATAACGATAGAGATAATAATTACGATAACGATAACGGTAATGTTACCCAAACCCGGTCGGAAAAGAAAAACTATATCGGTTTTATGTGATGTCAGTATAGACCAGTGGTGTCCAAACTCACTGCGACGCCGGCAGAATTTGGCTTGCCAACCACGCGTGGCTGCCTTTTCAAATTTTGGACATCGCTGGTATAGACTGACGGCGGCGTAGCGAAGCGCGCAGGGATATATGTAAGATAAATATTTGTCTTTATTATAGATATTCGTGTAGTTAGCTAGGTAATATAATAATAAGATTAAATGAGTGTGTTTGAAGTTTAGTTGACGGCTTAGTTTCGGCTGATTTACGACTGACGACTGAAGTCTGCTGATCACGGCGGCGGCTGCTGAACGACTGAGGACGATGACTGCCGACCTATCGATAATAACGTCTATCGCCTTAACAGGGATGCCAGCACTATACCTTTTTTTGAAGAGCCCTCTTATCGAAGCAGAAACATATTTTTTGTTTACTTTGATTATTTCCTACGCAACAGAATTAGAAAATTTTCTTTGCGTTTTCAAATAAGATTTTTTTAAAAAAAGGTCAAAAAATAGCCTTGAAATAGAGAATCCCCCCTTAAACATAAATTTACCTGGGTAACGGGTATATCGAAGTCGGACATGGCCGAGGACTTGGACAGGCTCAAGGTCGAGGCTTGATTACCTGAAAATTCAACAGAGAATACCGTTTCGGCTGCCGCCATGGCAAAGCCTTTTTCAGTACACTTCAGTTGCTGTCACCCCAACAAGCCATTTGCAAATCCTATTTATATTACCCAGTCGGCGAATAACGAATTGAAAATTCCAAGTGCACAAATTGCACGAACTTTCAACTAGCTTTAAGCTCCGCTCTTTAGGGTATCTGAAGGTAAAGGGTGATTTTTAGACATTATCTTTTTGGCAACACTGGTTTAAACAGCTCACGCACGTTTCGTGTTTTGTTCTTACAAACGAACAACGATTGCAAATTATTGAATATTATTATCAAAATGCGTGCTCTGTTAAGAAAGTTCAACGCGCGCTTCTTCCATTTTATGGTCAGTTTAATCGACCCACTGAAGCGGCTATTCGGGCTATTGTGACTAAGTTTCGCACCAAATTTACATTGTTGGACATTAAACCACCAACACGCTTTCGTAGAGTGCGAACTGAAGAAAATATCGCAGCTGTATCGGCCAGTGTTAATGATGACCATCAATTATCGATTCGTCGCCGTTCGCAGCAATTGGGCCTCTGTTACTCAACAACGTGGAAAATTTTGCGGAAGGATTTAGGTATGAAGCCTTTCAAAATACAGCTGGTGCAAGAATTGAAGCCGAATGACCTACCGCAACGTAGAATTTTTGGTGAATGGGCTCTTGGAAAGTTGGCCGAAGATCCACTTTTTTACCGAAAAATTGTGTTCAGCTACGAAGCTCATTTTTGGCTTAATGGGTACGTAAATAAGCAGAATTGTCGATATTGGAGTGAATATCAGCCAGAAGCTGGCAAGAGCTACCAATGAATCCAGAAAAAGTCACAGTTTGGTGCGGCTTATGGGCTGGTGGCATCATTGGACCGTACTTCTTCAAAGATGATGCGAATCGTAACGTAACTGTGAATGGTGAGCGCTACCGTGAGATGATATCCAACTTTTTTTTGCCCAAAATGCAAGAGCTTGACTTGCATGACATGTGGTTTCAACAAGACGGTGCCACATGCCACACAGCACCCGCAACAATGGACTTATTGAGAGGCGAGTTCGGTGAACATTTTATTACACGTTCGGGACCGGTCAATTGGCCGCCTAGATCGTGCGATTTAACGCCTTTAGACTATTTTTTGTGGGGCTATGTTAAAGCTCATGTCTATACAGACAAGCCCGCTTCAATTGACGCATTGGAAGACAACATTAAAGCATTTATTCGTGAGATACCGGCCGAATGGATGGACCATTTGAGGCGCAGTTACGGTCAACATTTGCATGAAATAATCTTCAAACATTAAATTATATGGACCGTACTGACGATTCAAATAAAGATTTCATGCATTTTTCTGAATTTAATGTGTTTTTTTTTGAAAAACTTTCCTAAAGCTTTTAAAAAATCACCCTTTATATGCACTGGCATTGTAAAAGATAAATGATATTTCTAGCATAATCAAAATGAAAAAATGAAAAAAATGTGGCTCACTTCAGAAATAATTACCCATTTACTTTATGTGTATGGTATATGAATTTGTACAAAGAACACCCTTTACTGAACCAACAAAATGCAGATCGTTTTTAGGGTCTCTTCTGGACAAGTGATTATCTTGTCATTTTACTCAGGGCTCATGAGACAAAAATCAACCATGAATTGAAGCTATTTTCTTGATTGAACTAGTCACTGCTCCTGAGACTTCGTCCTGAAGGGAAAACTTAAAGCTAAGAATTCCAAGAATTCGGCTTATTCCTTTTTCCGTTCTGCATTTTTAAAGTTCAGCTTAGTTAAGCAAACTAAAATACATAAATTAATTCGTACACTTTAATGTTTCGAAATCATTTTTATAGTGCAATTTTTAATTTGAATAGGAAATGTTGTCCATATAAAATCTTCAAAAACTTATGAGTGCTTTGTTTGATCCAGCAATCATCAATACCTTTAATAAGCTGCAGACCTTTGCTTGCCTCAAAATAGTTCTAGCAACGTCCTCACTACACAAAATCCAATAAATATTTTTTGGTAGATTTCAAATGTAAAGCTTCGCAAGTCAACCAGAGTAACTATTTTTTTGTAGCTTTACAAATTAAAATGTCGAGCTTTGAAGTGTAAAGTGGCAAATGCCTCGAATTGCAAAATATTCATGCGAAAAATCAGCCGCACACACTGACACACGATTTAAAGGGGAATCCTTAGCCGAAAGTCTAGCAAAAACTCCTGCCTAGCCCAACACGGCAAACTTTGAAGCACATTTAATGCCGCATATAATAAAACAATACGAAAAAAAAATGTTTTTGTTTTCAACACCAAACACCTTTTGGGGCCGCCTGGGTAGGACTGGGGTGGGGCTTGGTCGGCCCACTTCCTGGGTTTTGTTTGCCATACAACAATCGAATTTACGTCTTTTTTATGAGGCTTTATGTGGACTCGGCACACACAGACTAACAATAATATAACGTCAGCTTGGGCTCAGTCATTGCACTATACGCCCGCCTTGCCCGCCTACCCACTAGCTTTGTGCCATTTGCCTTTGGGCCAGACTCTTCCGGCCTTTGAGTATTTTTGTATTTCTGTGCAAATGAAATGCACAGCTCACAAAGTTCAAAGCTGGAATGGCGGTTAAAAAGTTGTGCCACTTTTTCGAGCACCATCCAAAAGCCAAATCAATTGTAAAGAAGGTCAGCAGCGCCCACTCACACACGCACACACTCCCACCCGCCAGGCCTGCAAAAAGATATTTAAATGAATTTGTCTCGCACAAATTGCTGCCATTTGCCCATCGCCGCCGCCACTTGGGCTATGTGTCGTGCCAAATGCCGTTCTTCGCTCGCATTAGATATAAAAGGCTAAAATAAAAGATACATTTACACAAACACAAGAGCCGAGAACGGAGTACGGAGAGCCGAGTGCTCTGCTTTTGTGTAGATAAAAACTGGCGTCAAGAAAATTATCATGTTCATGGCTTTGGGCGGCTGCTGCTGTTGCTGGTGTCCCCCACTTTGTGACTTAGCCGCCCACCAATTTGTGGCTGTTGTTGCTGCTATTCGAAAAGCATTTCGAAAGGCTCAAGCCTGGGTGAGTTGTGAGGCTTGTTTGGATGGTCGGGTGTTCCTGAAATCAGAAGTTGGAACATGCCTCAAACAAATTCCTGGAATTTTAAGAATAAGTAAAAAAAGATTTTGAGCAATCGACAGTTTATGGTAGCGAATGCTTTTGAACGTGGTCGGACATCCTAAAGTCGTCGTCGCACAGTGGGCTTCTGCCCCAATTCGGAGGCAAAATCATTTTTTTCACTGAAGCGCTTGGCAAATAAAGTTAACTCTTTTGATACAGACACATTCCACACTAACCGATCCGAACCTAATTTGGGGTCGTCTACCAAATATGGGCGATATAGCTTCTCAAAGCGTACCTTTTTTTATGTCTGCGAGGAATTGTGCAGTTTTTCAATAGACACAAATTTTAAAATAAAACGGATCATGATCTTTTTGGTCTTATATGAATATTGTGTGTGTTCTTAATATGTATAAAAAAAATAAAAAAAGTTTAAGCGGTTGTTCCTTGAGAAGCAACATTCGACGTATCATAAAATAGCTACTGTGTTATCTTGTGGGGACCTCTTTTATGAACATAAAAGGCTTTTCATTATTGTGCGGCTTTTAGTTTTGAATGCTTCCTGAACGCAGTCCAGTTGTAAGACAGCATGCACAACCTAATTAGGAGAAGCGCAAAACATGGAAGCACAATCAATATTGTCTAATATTTCTCTTAACTTCGGCCGCTTTTCTCCGTTTAAATTGGCTATAACTGGGGGCTAAGGGTTTATCTGGAGGGAGACGATATCTTGGCTCCAAAGTATTTAAAAGGCGACAAAGTCCACGATAGTATCGATATCACAGTTCAACAAAATGACCATCTTTGTGTGTCGATGTTAAAATATGATAAATTAATGCTCACTGATTCCAAAACTGGTTCCGGTTTAGCAAGATAAACGATTTTGTCGAATTTTTGGCACTCTAGGCTTTATGGAGGCCACACTAAGTATAAATATCTGGATTTATGAGCTATATGCGACAGAGGACATATCAATGCATCTTTAAAAAATAAACTTAAAAATATGCTCTATCTGGAAAAAAAATTCGAACGAAATATCGCGTAGCCCTCTTGAAGAAAATTTCAAAAAACAGGTTTTTTATTCAAAAAAATAACTTCTGATAACTTTGTGAGTTGTTGTATATTTTTCCCGAAAAGTTCAAGAGAAAGTACCAAAAGATTTTTGATTCGATCAAATCCGTTACACCGCACATTGGGCCAGCAGGTCGAAATTTTGGGCAAAATTTTGTTTGGGAAACTGGATAAAGCGATTGTCATAAACGATTAATAATACCTTTTTTTTGCCAAAATTTTGAACATTTTCACAAATTGGGTTTTGAATGAAAGCAAATCAAAGTTAATTTTTCTTGAAATTGCTCCAAAAAATTAAAAATTCATTGTAGAAACTTGGAAAGAAACTGCTTCTAGAGTTTGGTTGTATGTTTTCGACAACGTACTAAAGCTGGAAATATGCACTTTTGCGCGGTTTTGCTTTGAATTTCTTAAAATCGCTTTCAAAAATGTATTCCCATTTGGCATCGAGCCAGTTTCAAATTTTAAGTCAGCCGAAAGTATACTTTCCTTTTTTTAAAACATCGAAATTTTTGCCCATGAAGCTAAGCCGTGAGAGCAAAGCTATTTTCACTTCCATGAATTAAAATGTGTAGCATACTTTTAGAAACACGGAATTACGGGCTAAAATTATAATTTAATTAAATAATTTTTTATTTTTAATTCTTTGTTTTAAACAATGAATGGTTAGTCAAAGTTAGTACCTTTTTGGGTTAATAACTCATAAACGACTTATCAGATCATAATTTCCAAAAAAAACAACGTTTACTTATATGTACATGTCTGCAAAATTTGGCTTAAGTTTACACTGAACCAAAAAATTGATCCATTCGGGATCAACTCTATCCAAAACGCGATTAATAATGGGTTGTTCTCGAAATGGCGTAAATTGAACCCGTCCGGGATCAACACTTTGATACCGGTTTTTGCCTTGCCGGGCTTAAACTGATCCTTTCCGTCGATCTCAGAGACTATAAGAGATAGAGCCACAAATTATTGCATGTAGGTGGGTGTATACCCAACTACATCTCCCTTACTTGTTTATTGCTTATGTTTCCATTATTTTTTATCTGATAGGCACCAAACTTAATAGAACGATAAATAATGTTAATATAAAAAATAGGGGAAAGCTAACTTCGGCTCGGCCGAAGTTTTGTATACCATTGCAGTTTGTTTTTCTAAATAAGACTACTTTTCGGACCTTACTTTCCTATGGGAGCTATACCAAATGGATGTCCGATTTCGACCAAATTTAATGAAATCTTGGAAAAGCTTAACAAACTAACATGTATATTTTTGAAGGCGATTCCATTAAAAACAAAAAAGTTTTTCACACTAGAACTTCTTTTTCTACCGATCATTCATACTGCAGCTATATGCTATAGGCATCCGATTTTGACAAAACTTTGTAGAATTGTGTAAAAATATATAAAATAAATATATGCCAACGAAAGAGACGTTTCTATTGAAAACAAAAAAGTTTTTCTCACAAGAACTAGTTTTTCGACCGATCGTTCCTATGGGAGCTATATGCTATAGTCATCCAATTTTGACTAAAATTTGTAGAATTATGTAAGAGCATATAAAACAAACACATGTCAGTTTTGAGGAGATTTCCATTGAAAACAAAAAAGTTTTTCTAACTAAGACTACTTTTCAGACTTTACTTTTCTATGACAGCTATACTATATAGATGTCCGATTTCGACCATATTTGGTGGAATCATGGAAAAGCATAATTAACTCAGAAATACGAAGTTTGGAGGCGTTTCCATTGAAAACAAAAAAGTTTTTCTCACTAAAACTAGATTTTCGACCGATCGTTCCTATGACAGCTATAAGCTATAGTCATCCGATCCGGCCGGTTCCGACAAATGTGCAGCGTATATATATCAAAAGACTTCGTGCAAAGTTTGGTGAGGATAGCTTTCAAACTGACGGAGGAGATAGCATAGAAACAGACAAACGGACAGACGGACAGAAGGACAGACGGACAGACGGACAGACGGACGGACGGACAGACGGACAGGGCTAAATCAACTCAGCTCGTCGTGCTGATCAAGAATATATATACTTTATGTGGTCGGAGATGCTTCCTTCAATGCGTTACAAACATCCGCACAATTTTATAACCCTCTGCAAGGCTGACCAATATGGTAGATGAACAATATGGTAGATTGAATCGACCTCCAAATTGCGAGGAATGCAGGGCGCGTTGCAAAAAATTCAAAAAACTTGATCTGTCTGCAACTTTATGAATAGTAGGTTCCATACAAATTTCTCCATATTTTAAAATTTACCAAAAAATTTAAATAGTCTGGCTTATCAATGATGAATTATTGGAACTTTTCGGGGCTGGCCAAAATATAAGGAGTTTTGAGAGTAAATTTGGTGTCACTAGCTTATACAATTTCTGTGATTGGAACACGAAAGCTCTAAAATTTGGGCTTTTCGCAAGGATTTGAATGAACTCAAATGAAAACGATTTCAAATAAATGAATTAAAGTTTGAAATGTGGAAGAAAGTGCTTTGCAGAACACTCACACGCTTACCCCCCAGCCGGGACTCTGTGCAAGTGCGTGTCCTGCCTGAAAGGGTATTACGCATGTATTAGTCTTTTATATATGTTTGTGAATGGGCAAATGTGCGAGATGGCAATCATTAAAATGGCCTTTTGCCTAATTTCTATGACTTGCTTAATTATCACAGCCGCAAACACACACACATATACTCGGTTCCCTGGTGACCTACTCGGTTAGGCCAAAAAAGTCATTAGGCGTCTAATAATTGAACATTTGACCCGGTTTTGTTATTATTTAATTGCATTACGAGCGACGCTTATAAGTGAGCAATATTAAGTATATTTTATGCGCAGATTTGGGTCAATGACCCACTCGCAGATATTCTTCTCTTTTTAAGCCCTTTGTTGGACGAAGCAGACAAAGGATAAAAGGCATTGCGCCACGTTTTTAATTACTTTTTATCACTCAGAGAAAACAGAAACAAATGCAAAAGCATTACAATATCATTTTTAATGAGTAATATGGCGAAAAAATAAACTGGAGTAAAGCAGTGCAATAAATGAATACTTCATAAACATTTGTTTTAATATGAGTTTATCTGTATATCTGAGTGCAAAACGGCACAAAAACGCGCTCGATTTTAATCAGCCGTCTTTCTTCTTTTCCCCCTGATGTGGCAATGCGCATTGTAATCACATAGTTCCTTTTTTTTATAAAGTGAACTAAAACTAATTACAATGTTGGAGGAATATGATTAAAGTTTTGCTCTCCCTTCTTCGTAGGCAAGACCAACGCTAAATTAAAAAGTGCTTCGGCATTGCAAAAGCAATCAAATCTGCGCCAGAAATCCTACGGCGGTGAGATTTATGTTTGTTCCTTAAATGGGCTTGAAGTGCAGGCCAGATGCATAATTAATCACTTAAACACAAAATTAAAAGAAAGCTCTATGCACTATTAAATGAGGCATAATTAACAGAAAAAACGAAAAGAGTCGAAAATCCCGTACTCGGAGCCGAGATATCCGGGATTAAATCAATCGCCCTCTTGTAATCGGACGTTTTCATTTCAAACCATCGTGGCCAGACCCTACTTGGCAAATCTTCCAATCTGCCGTATCAAAGTGGCTCACACAACACCCGCCTTTCAAGATTTTGTGGTACCGCACAAAAATCATCACCAAGACTGAATCTGCAGCTAATTTTTGGATATGATTTGAAGAATTGTCAAAACAACATTTTCTGTTTTATTTGAGAGCAGGATCTATTCAGAATGAAGAAACCTCTACTTTTATTAATGACACTATTTCATTCATTGTTAATTATAATTTCGAGCAATACTTTTCGCGATTCTATACGCATCTGAACGTTGTATTATTTTCGATTCGTGACGAGTTAGCGATGAGGCACGCTCAACGCTCAAACCAGATCCAGGTTAACTGTCACAGTACGAACTAGATGTACCACTACATCTGTTCCAACCATTTAAAGTCGCTAAAAAAAATATTTTTTTCGACTTTTGGCCAGCTTTTTTGGATTTGGGGGTTCAGAAACTGTGTGAACCACTTACCGAGCCGAACTTATTTTCGAGAGGTTTGGCCACCTGCTCAATCCAAGTACGAGCAGGATTTACTTGAGCTTGTCTTGATTTTTAGCTCGATATAGGCTTAATTAAACCACACTCGGGATTGACCGATATTGATTTAAGCACGATATTCGTATTTGATTTGATCTTGAATCTGTTGAATTAAAATTGTGCTCGATTTTCGATCAGCACTCAATCCGAAAAGGCTTGCTTCAGAAATGATCGAGACTGACTTAATCTAGATATTTAATCTTTATGTTTCTCCAAAAAAAGCTTCCCTCAAGAGCCCCACATGACTTTTTTAACGGCCTTTTTGATTTTCAAGCCAGCAAGTTCTTGCCGGCTCGAGGTCATTGGTTGTTTGCTTACCCCTAGTTCTGTGTTTAGTAGTCTTCAGCTTTCTCCTCATGCCATGCATTGCTAAGACTGTTTGGGAATTCCAAGATATCATAAGTGCACCAGTTTAGCCACCAAAGTCTGTATTAATTTAGCTTCATAGTATTGGTGAGAGAGATTTTCTTTGCTCTTGGGTTCTTTTTACTTTTTCGCTATGTCATAGATTATTTGACTACTAGTACGAAAAATGACCTAGTCGAAAATATCAAGTTGATATTTCGAGCATTGATATTTTATAATATCATTTTGACCCAATAAAAAAATTTAGGAAGTGTTCACACTGTATTTTTATACTCTGTACCAAAGGTACATAGAGTATAATAAGTTTGTGCAAAAGTATGTAACAGCCAGAAAGAAGCATCTCCGACCCCATAAAGTATATATATTCTTGATCAGCATCAACAGTCAAGTCGATATAGCCATGTCCGTCTGTTCGTCTGTCCGTCTGTCTGTCCGTATGAACGCACAGATCTCATAGATGGTAAGAGATAGAGGTTTGACATGTATGGGACTTATGCTTCTTGTACTTGCAGGCAGATCAAGTTTATTTTCATTTTTTGCCACGCCTCCACAAATTGGAAAAAACGTCATATTTTCCACAGTTTTATAGATAGAAGGTTCGTTCCTTTTCGACATATTTAGTAATCAGGATTATTTATCGATCCGTCCGGAACGGTAAAGATCGGATGAACGGTTGTCGAGTTATAAGGAAAACAAACAATTATGGGCAGCACCGGTCGGAACAGTAATGGGCAGCACTTCCCAGGTACAGAGTATGTTATTAGTCGGGCTTGACCGACTTTCTTTCTTGTTTGCTTAATATTATTTATGATTTTATAGAAATTGAAAAACAACTATTCTATAATTTTTATTATATTTGTTTACCTTTCCAACTTGACTGGGGATCGAACTCAGGACCCTTTGCATATAACACGAATTGCATGGCGTCTTATCGTGCACCACCATTTGGCACGCGTATGCTCTAGCGCCGCAGGGCCTACTTAAATATTTCGTTAGGTTGCTTGGAGTTTCCAAATGTATCACTAGTTGTCTCTTTCCTTCTGTTTATTTTCTATGCGTCCCTTTCTCTTTATGGTCAAAATGCATAGCTCGCAAAAAACTGCTAACACTTTTTTCAATGCGCCTTTGTGAAAAACATAAACAAACGCAGCACAAGCGCTCTCTTACTAAGCGGAACACTTTTTCTCGCACCACATGTGTTTTCTGTTACGTGTTTTCGGTTGAGCAAAACACACGAGTGGGTCATCCGACATCCTCCGACAGCAACTGATTTGAGCGAGCGCTCACTAATCAACTGTCGGCAAATGATTTGAACAAAATAATTGTCTGCGAAAAGTGTTTTTTGTTTTGTTTTGGTTTTGTGCGTTTGGTAGGCTGTTTGTATGTGTGACGCTCGTTATACAAAGACACACACGAGCGCAACACACAGTCACGCATACATACGCAAAAAACAGTTTGGAAGTATGCTCTCGGCAGAAGCATGGTACAACAAGAGAGGTAAGGTCATCCGAGTGTGTGCCCTCAGCAAAGCACTCACAACGTTCAGTGCCTTGAGTGCCTTTCAACTGTAGGCATGATTTTTTTATACCCTGTACCAGAGGTACAAAGAGTATATTAAGTTTGTGCAAAAGTGTCCGTCCGTCTGTCTGTCTGTCCGTCTGTCAGTATGAACAAAAAGGTCTCAGAGATGGTAAGAGATAGAGGTTTCACATGTATGGAATTTGTTTCTTATACTTGCAGGCAGATCAAGTTTATTTTCAATTTTGGCCACGCCCCCTCAATATTGAAAAAACGTCATATCTCCCACAGTTTTATGTATAGAAGATTCGAACCTTCTGGACATATTTAGTGTTCGGGGTTCTTTATCGATCCGCTGAAGAAATTTTAAAGATCGGATGAACGATATTCGAGTTATAAGGAAAATAAACAGTTATGTGCAGCCCCGGTCGCAAAGGTGCACAGTGGTCGGTCATGTATGGAGAAGGTGGCCAAAAATACTTCCAGTAGAGATATCGACTTGAAATTTTGAGCTTTATAATAATGTAATAATACTATATTTAAAAAATAGGCACCGTTACCGAAGTATTTCACCCCCTCGTACGTGTCTACATTATAAATTTGAAATTATTGCATCTCTTATGAGATCTATGACAGAAAAAGTATTTGCTAGTAATATTGAGGACTTTTGTAGTAGGCTTTCGGATCGCAAATCAGTGCCTGCAGACTTATTAAGTTTCTTACGTTCAAAAAATTCGACGTGGTTTTGTTCTTTAGGAACACCCAGCATAATTAATTTTAGACCGTCCCCGTTTTTGAGTTGATCCTGAGGCTTTCAAACCTAATGAAATATTGTCTTTTCCGGCATATTAGTTTGAGTATTTTTCTGTAACGTTTTCTGCGAAAACATTTTTTCCAAAAATTGAGAAACTTTTTAATAGGAATTATTGTAGATTTCCGTTTCAAGGAGATTATATGTGTAGGCGTTACTTATGGTATGCGATTTTATATTATCGAAAGCATCCCGGAATTTTCCAGCATTTGAGGTTTTGCCAGAGCACCAAATATCAAAAATATATTGCTAAGAAAGCTCACACTGATAAGATGTTTCTATAGTAAGATTTTTTAAAAAAGAGTAAAATTTATGAATCGGAAAACTAAAGAAAACATGAAAAAGCAAAACTAACACATTGCAGTACCCGGCAGACAATGAGACAAGCCCAACGAAAGAAAGCAACAAGAGAAAACCTGAAAAATTTACCGTAGCACATAACAAAAACGCTTAAAATAGAAAGAGACGGAGACAATCTTTGACCGATTTCACACAAACGTGCAAAAACGAGCAGCTGATTTTTACAGCTGAGAATATTTAAATATTGTTTAGTGTTTTAAAACAAGTTTCATTGGAGGGACCCGGGGGCAACACAACTTTTAACTTTGCCGAAAAAGAATGTCTTATGCTGTTGAACACGGAAGTTTGAGTACTAAGCGTTTGCCAAGAGCACGAGAGAGAGTAGGAGAGTGAGAGCGAGAGTGAGCGCTCGCGCCAGCGGCCCACATGAACGCAAATTTTGAGGCTTGTGCGTGTGTATACAAAAAAAGGATTTTCAGAATCACTCTCTCTCGCGCTCTTGACAAACGCTTGGTATTCAAAAAAAAATCTGGGCCTTACCTGCTATGATTATATGATAATGGGCAGAGTGTCAGTGAAAGACAGAGAGCAACAGAATTGAGCAAAACCCGAACTGAAACTGTCTTTCGCTCTCTGTTTTCGTTGAGTCCGTAACCAAACTGTTTTTTGCCGACACGTTGAAAGTGCTGATAGTTTTTTGCGAGCTCTGTCAAAATGACATGTTATTGTTTATAAATTAAATGAAAATAATATTGTTTGAGCAAATATCAATTTGCGCAGCCCATATCAAATTGATATTGACATTATTTTTTTTTGTTTTACATCTAACTTTCAAATTCACGAATCATAGATATTTGCTCGGTCAAAATTTGAAATGTTTGTCATATATTTCTATGTCACTGATCCACTTAACAACTTAACAAGTCAAACTATTTAAGAAATTGGTGAATAGCCTACTACTTTAGCTCGGCTTTTTATACACTGTACTAGAGGTACCCAGAGTATAATAAGTTTGTGCAAAAGTACGAGTATGTAACAGCCAGAAGGAAGCATCTCCGACCCAATAGACTATATATATTCTTAATAAGCATCAACAACGAGTTGATATAGACATGTCCGTCTGTCTGTCCGTCTGTTCGTATGACCGCACAGATCACAAATCAGGAATGGGTCAAAATGAACATGGCTTGACCGACATAGTTACATCGTAAGGCCGCTGGCGACTTACAAGTATCCCGATATAATGGTACAAACCCTGTGGAAGCATGTAAAAATAAACCAAAACTACTCCTAATTGTCTCTCATCCTTGAATTCTGAATCTAAAAAAAAAATAATGGATAAGATATTTTGTGGATTTCTTTTAAGAAATCAATTTTTGATTAAATAAAACTTTCTGCACAAACTTTGGCTGAATGCATAATTAATGTTTCCCGCAATCAAATGCACATAAATCTCATTCTATTACAGCATTTGCAGTATTTGAAAATTCCACAAAACTTTGGCAATTAAGGCTGAATAAATATTGCTCATATGGAAAGTTGTGCGCGAGTGCAATCAATTTTCATCAATTTGAAGCAGCTGTTGGCAGCACTGAAATGGCAATTCGATTTATATTCTTCTTTCCTTTTGTTGCAGGTGCGCGATCAAATGGAACTGTTGCGCGTCCAGCCCATTGATCAGTCAATTCCAGCCGAGGACATTATGGGCAGATCGTACTGCCGCTATCAAGGACCAAGAACGTGATAATTCCCCCATATGTAAAGTTCTCAAATGAGGAGAAGTGGAACTTGTCTTAGGTTAATTGACAAAGTTGTTTTTCTACTTTGTTTTCTGGTCTTTTGTTACATTTTCAGTCGCTCGGAGCTCAGACTCTGAGCAGCTGCCGCTGCCAGGCAACTTTGTGAGCAGCTGGCTGGGCACATAAACAAATACAAAGTGGCAGCACTCGCCCCACCATCCCCCTCTAACCTGGCCCACACTTAGTTACCAGGGCTCAGCCAACATTGTGTAAATATCATTGCCATGTTTATTTTTATCTTTAGCTCTAAGCCAGGCCACGTCAGCACAGAGGAGAGTAGAAGGAGAAAAGCGCACAAAAAAGCAAGGCAGAACGGGAGAAAAGCCAGCAAAAGTACATTAAATAATAGCAGAAAGTAAAGCACGGCTAGCCTCAAATTAATAAACAAACCGAGAAGGGTGACAAAGTGAAAAATTACTTAGAATAAGAGAGAAGTGGAATACAAAGAAATGTCGTGCTCAAAGCATGATAACTGAATAAACTACAACAAAAACAAAAACAATTTTCATTAAATATTTTTTCTGTGAAAAAGTTAAAAATAGTTGTTTCTATTGCAAGGTTCTTGAACGGAAAACAAAAAACAAATACTTTTGTGTTATTCAATCCAATTATAATATACACGAACGTTTAATTACAAAATGGAATTCTGTTAAAGTGTTTAAGTTCATGATTAACCCAAATGAAATTGTTGATTTAACTAGTTAATTAATATTAAACATTTAATTAGCAATCGTTTTCCCTCCCGCAAAACTAATTCAATGCCTGCCGTTGATGTTTTGTTTGGTTTTTGCCTCATTTGGCTTGATAAATATTTCAAATAAATGTGAACAACACATATTGTATAATAAATAAATCCATTCCACAACAACAACCATTCAAACCCGCCAAAATTGCGCATAAGCTCACACAAAATCCAATTAAAAACCATAAAATTTAATGGAAATTGTATAGCAAATATTGAGACATATTACAAAAGAAATATATTAACCATTAAATCAACTAAGCAAACAACAACACGTTCACCTACGAATATAAATGTATATTTTTTAATTTGCTCACTAAATTTCTACGAAGGGAAATCAGTTTTAGCGAGCAACTTGAACTACTTAATCTAACCGATTTACGTTGAAGTCCCAGACACACTGAAGGAAGGGCGAACCCGATGGAAAGTCAAAACCAAAACAAAACAAAAACACATGTGATCAAAAATTGAATTAAAATACAAGTATATGTATGTATATTATTACTACGTATATATATATATATATATTATATATTATTACTACAGTAATTAAATAGTTAAATGAGATTTACTGCAAAAACACAACAACTACAAAAAATAATTACTTACTTCAATAATTTTTACCAACAAGTTGTAAAAAATTGCCACAAAAACCAAATATGTATTTATGGATTATGGATTACCTTAGCTATAATCTGACTAAAACTAGCCCTATGCAAATCAGAAACTCCACAAAGAAACAACACTTGCAACTTTATGCTGCTCTTTCCGGCAAGGCAGCTTGTTACGAGTAACTTGTAAATAGTTGTATGAAAATGGGAAAGCCACAATAGTATAGAAAATTCACCGTAAATGTTGTGGATAATAACCAAAAATTATAATACAAATGAATGTCTTAAATGGCCAGCAGAAAATACAAAGTGAATAAATATAAATAAAAGATTCATAAAAATTACAAAAAAAAACCGAACAAATGGGCTGAATTCATTGCAAAACGAGGCTGCAAGACGGTAAGTATCCCAAATATGGCAGGTTTCTTGCACCAAGAAGTTCGTGCCCAGCTTTATGAAAACCTTATGCACTGCCGAATGGGATGTGAGCGCATTTGTGTTTTTTTTATTAGAGATTTTTATTGGTAAAGTATCCTTCAATAAGTAGCCTTCTGCTACCCTTTTTTGGCCGCTTATGCTAGTGTGATATTGGGTTTTAACAGTACTTGGCAGTGTCCATTTGGGCTTACCGATAATGTATATGGTAAGTGTTTTAGAGTAGGTATTTAGTGAGAAAGTGTAAGAATTCGGAGTAAATGGATTGGGTAAGACTCTCTTTAACCTTCTTCTTTGACGTACACCTTGGATTCTCCGTCTTCTAAACGAGTTTTTAGCCAGTTTGTTGGGGTGGTGAGATAGCTTGTCAAGGTATATGGCGGCCTGCTTGTTGATAACATCTCCAACCATGGGAGCTCCAAGGTCCTTTTCAATATCCCTGGTTCTCAGGTACCATTCAGCTTCAGATTTTCGCCTGGACCACTCTAATCCTACTCAGGTGAGACTTCGCCGCGATTCCATAAATTTGTAGGCCATATCTCCATACTGGAGCCAGAATAGCCTTATAGATTAGGACTCTGTTCCAGAGTGACAGCTTGTTGTTGGAGTTCAGGAGGTTTGGCAGCCACTGCCTGAGCTGTTGTCTTGACATGGTGTCCAAAGGCCATGTTAATGAAACGTTCTCAAAACTTCGTAACCAATGCCTTAAAACCGGAAAAAATAGGTGAAACTCGGGGAGCACCTAGAAAATCATCATGTAAGACCGACGATCGCTTGGTTTAGTTGGTTAAACGCGACCCGTTCAAGTCTTCCAGGACGATTGCCACTGAAATTGGGAATATTGTGTCATCACGGACCGTTCGGCGACGATTGGCAATAGCAAACCTACCAGGAAGGATTGCTCTCAGGGTTCCTTTGCTTCGGTCGACAAATTTACAGATGAGGAACAAATTTGCATTAGATCGTAGATCCTGTTGCGGAACGGAGGGTGAGAAAAAATGGCGTAATATCCTCTGGAGTGACGAACCCAAAATAAATTTATTTGGAAATGATGCCAAAAGGAATGTTCGTCGTCCGAAAGTCAAAGAATTTGATCCCAAGTACACATATAAAACTGCGAGACATGGAGGTGGTAGCCTAATGGTACGGGGTTTCATGGTATGGTGTTGGTCCGATTCATCTTATTGACGGAATAAGAGACAGATTCGTATACTATTGGAGACGGTGATGCTACCATATGCCGAGGATAATTTGAAACTTTTATGGAAGTTCCAGCAGGATAATGACCCGAAGCACGCCTCTGGAGTAGTAAAGGATTGGTTCCGAGAGCAAAATGTGAATGTTCTTGTTAGGCCAAGTCAATACCCGGACCTCAATCCCATCGCGAATCTCTGGGGTGAACTTAAAAGAGAGGGCAGGAGACTTTTTGTCAAAATAAAAATAAACTTTGGGATATTATCCAAAGAGCATGGTACAACATTCCAATTGCAACTTGTCGAAAGTTAATATCCTCCATGCCAAGACAAATGGAGAAAGTCTTGCAAAATAATGGCGGATATACCAGTTATTAGCTGCCAGATACTTAGTTTAATATAAAACAAGACCAAAAATAGTGAACTATTGATTTAATTTAAACCTTTATCTTCGTACACCTATTAATTTAGTTGTATATTAAAGGGTTTGTGAAACTGTTTTTACCATTTTTTAAAGACAATTAATTTAAGTTTTGAAAAATTGAAAGATATGAATTAGAAATAAAAATTTAATGTCTTTGAATTTTGTCTTTGTTGTTGTCTTCGTATTTGTCTTTGTTTTTGTGTAATTTCTTCGATTGAATGAAAACAAAACGAACGATTTGTTTTAGCTTTCTGGTATTCGAACATTTATTCAGTGTTTCATTTCCAAATTGTTTCCGTTGACACACTTCACCTTAATCAACTGGTGAATCTCAATCCAATAAATAATCACTCAAAATAGTTATAGTAGTTGAATATAGGTGTTTAAAATGTCGTTTCAATTTTTAAGGGCATTTTATTAACATTTTCCCAGCGTTTCGAAACAAGTGAAAACCAGAACAGCTTGAACAAAATATTAATTCGATTTGGAGGACGTGGCAAAATTGATTTTTATAAAAAATAATTTTTAAGGAATGTAAAATTGCAAAAGTATCTAATACACTAAACAATGGTACAAATTACTTTGCCTTATTTGCCTACAATCGTTTACTTTTGAATTCACGGCTCCAAGTGGAATTCAAATCGAGTAAATCTATCGAATTGGGACCGACAGTAGCCAAATCGATTCGAGCAAATTTAGTGAAAGTGAAAACCGGAACAGGCCTGATAGACTTTGTTTTTGTCTATGTTTTTGTGTTTGTTTTTGATTTGTTTCTGTGTTTGCTTTTGTCTTTGTTTTTGTGTTTTGCTTGTGTGTGTTTGTGTGCGGGTGGGTGTGCCTGGCCAGCCATCTGAAATTGAATCCCCCCCCCCCTTCCGCCCAGCGTGACGCGTGACGCTGAAATCAAATTTTACCCCTACTAAAATCCTCCGTACCGAAATTAAAGATGTTAAAGATGTTTTTTTTGGCACACCCTGTTTAAAAAATTAATAAATCTATCAAAAATCGTTCAATTGAGTAGTCCTTGGAATTAATGTCAAACCAAATCTGGCTGGGCAGCTGGTCAGAACAACTCTCAGTTCATTATTCGACACTGCCGAGAGCTAACACAACTCAGTAAAAATTTGTCTCTAAAATAAAAATGTCGAGCGTTTCCGAGGATACTTTGGACTACTTAATCGCAAGCTCAAGCGACGAAAGCAACAAAGGGGATGAAGAAGACCCGAAGGACCCTGAGCTGGTCCCTTCAGCCGCCTATTGGCTTTGTCTGCCGATTGGTTTGATCATCAACTTCGATAACTCCCAGTTGGGTGATGCCACCTATGTGCGATTCCGTGAGATGCCCTTCTACAAGGTGCTGGCAGAGCTGGTGCGTCCCACCTGCATGGTGAAGCGTCAGTCCAAGTCGGGACTGCATCGCTTCAGCTTAATGTTTACGCTGACTGACAATCAGTCCTTCGAGCTGACCTCGCAGCGTGGTGAGGTGCTGCTTCGTTTCGGAGAGGTAAAGCGTTATCAGCCGCAGTCAGACAAGTTGCGGGAGCCCATCAGCATTCGGGTGAATAGCGTGGTGCCGGGACCCATTAACATCACCACCCAGGTAATGCTGGCACACAAGAAGCTGGCCAGTCATATCGAACTGCACTATGTACCCGAATTCAAGGTGCAGTCGTGCTTCAGTGTGGAGCTAGTGCGTCGCTTAAGCGTTAAGGAGATGCTTGAACGCATCCAACTGCAGTTGCGTCCCAAACATATGACCCAAGAGATTGTGGATCGTGCCTTGAGCATGGGCAATAGAACCCACAATAGCTATAACAGCATCAATATACGGCTCATCTGTCCCTTATCCAGACGGCGCATGCGGTATCCTTGCCTTGCCGCCAATTGTCAACATCTGGAATGCTTTGATGCATTGGAGTTTCTGAAGAGTGTGGAGGTCAGCGGGGATTGGCATTGTCCGGTGTGCTTTAAACGCATTGTGTGGGAGTATATGGAGATCGATGAGTTCTTTGTTGATCTGGCAGAGACACCTAAAGTTGAATTCAGTGCGTTTTGAGTCACGCAATCCCATGATGGATTCAGCTATGGAAGAAGAAGAAACTGGTAAGCTAATTGATGTTTCTTCGATACTGATTTAAATGTTTTTTCCTTTGCAGAATATATTTTATCCTAGAGCAGCTGATGAGAGGTCTCCATTGGGAAATATGTCTTAGATATTATCTTTAAGGTCAAAAGGGGTTCAGAGGAAGGGTTCACGTTTGGTCCGGAGTTCAGAAACCCATCGAACCCACGGTTTTGAATCAGAACCTTGGTTTGCTTCTTATCTTATCGCTGTTTTTTTTAACTCTGGTACTTCAGTTGTAGCAATAATTCCCTGTCGTATTTTTAGAATTTTTACAATTATTTAGAAACCCTTAAAACTGGATGAGAAATTGAATCTTATAGCCGGCTATCCACTTTTTGGGAAATGGGTGGGCTAAAAAAAAAAACCATTTCAAATCTGTTTTAAAGAAAATATATCAAGATTACACGAAAGATATGGTTCTGGAATTAACTTTTTTCCTTAGATATGATGGGGTAAGGTTCTTGTTTTCAAGATCCCCCAAACCGGACCACACTTCAATGGTGGGTAAGCCCTTGCTCCCACTGCTCCCGAGAGGTTATTTTACGGCAACTGGCGCCACGCAGACGCATTTAAAATTGCCTCGCTTCTTGGCGCCTCCGCGCAATGGCAGACAGAATAACAAGCGCAGTTGCCTCGCTTCGGAGCGAAAACAACAACAAATCTTTTGCAAATTAGAGCACGACGCCAAACAAATACATATACGGCGAATAAGTCTGGCTTGCGAACTCGAGCATCGGTAAAAGGGGTTGTTTTTTCTGTTGTTGATACTGGACTGCTCCCAAAATCATATTTCATGCCCACCACTGTTCTAAATAGGTGCTATATGTCAAATATACTTATGATTTGCTCTGTTTATGTTCGATCCAACTTTGGAACATCAAATGAATAAACTTTACACCCGGTCACGCCTCTCTGCTGTTGGCGCCAGCTTTGTAGTAAATAGCCATGAAAAGCTTCTCAAACTGCCGTTCTGATTCGGCGTTAACCTGTAAATGTAAAAGGGCCAAAGCCGAGCCTCTCTCAATCTCTTGGCTTGTGCGCTTCTAATTTTTGCACAAGAGAAAGGGACCTACAGTTTAACGCCGAACGCTTTGCACATACACTTATGGACAAAATAATAGGTGTGTTTTTTTTGACCTTTTTTTAATTTTTATTTCTAGTTCATATCTTCTCTAATCTCAACAAATCAAAGTTTTTTTAAAACTCCTTTTTTACTTATGTATTAAAACCAGTGATTTGGAAGTCAGTTTTACACGAGGGCCGTTCCAGAAATGGCCGACTTAGCGCAGTAGTGTTGGAAAATGTTTACAAAAAATATTAAAAAGGGGAAGTACCGACTATTGAAAGCTTAAGTTTGATGTTTGGTGCCTTTACCTTGCACAGTTTTTTTTTTGGTCGATTTTAATAGAGAACGCTTGTTATTGATTTGCAAACTGGGACAAAATTGGTCATCGTTATGTGATACAATACTTTCATATAAAAGGTCTTAGTCAAATTAATATTAAAAAGGAGCTGGATTCTACCTTACGTAATTCTGCTCCCTAGTTTACAACAATAAAATATTGGGTGGCTGAGTTTAAGCGAGGTCGTTTGAGCTGCGAAGATGAACATCGTAATGGGCGTCCAAATGAGGTGACCACTTCAGAAATGGTGGCCAAAATTAAAAAATGTGTATTGAGTGACCGGCGATTGAAAGTTCGTGAGTTAGCTGAATGTGTAGGCATTTCAAAAAGTGCTGTACATCGCATATTGACTGAAAAATTGGATATGAAAAAGTTATGCGCTAAATGGGTGCCGCGTTTTGCTGTTCCATCATGACAATGCGCCGGTTCACACCTCTGCCGTTGCAATGGCTAAAATGAATGAATTAAAATTTGAATTGCTACCTCACGCCCCTTATTCGCCAGACTTAGCTCCCTCTGATTATTTCTTATTTCCAAACTTGAAAAAATGGCTCGGAAAAAAAAGATTTGGCAACAATGAAGAGGTGGAGTCCGAGGTTAATGCCTATTCACAGTTCTTAGTATAAAAATGGTATCGAAGCTATTGAACATCGCTGGGAAAAGTGTATCTACCTAAAAGGATCCTATGTAGAAACCCTATGTAAAAAAAAAATGATCGGCTATTTCTGGGACGGCACTCGTATGTGCCGAGAACTTCAACACGGGCCAACGCCATATATGTATAAATTGTCAATCCTTTATTTGTTAGACGAGTACTCTTATCGCAATATTAGTAGAGTATACCTTACTAATATGTACATACATAAGTAAAATTCAGTTGTCTTTCATCGTTTATTTGTTAAGATTTTTTAAAAGTGTGAGACTCAGTTCGCGAAATTGTAAGCATATTAGTACCAACTAAGGTGGTACACTGCAAGTTGTAATACGTCCTCTCTAGCGAATTCACTCATTCAGAAAAAAGAAAGGCGAGAGAACCCTGTTTTGAAAACAAACAATATTTTGGAACCAAGGTATAACGTAATGCCAAATCCTGAGCTAAAAAAAATTTGTATTACTCATTTAACAAATATTTATGCTCAAATATCATCGGTTGCTGATCAATCACCGACAAAGTTGATGCATATGTGATGTTGTAAGAAAAGAAATTTGGTGATAAAATCACATCAGTTTTGTCAACAAAAAAGCTGCTGGATTCTATTAACATTTTTCTTGCACACAAACGTATTCGAAAGCATGAAAACATTCTAAAATGGTGGGCAGAGTCCTCCACAAAGCTCCCAAAATTCTATCAGATTTCAAAAGTTGCAATTTCTGTAAATAATGCGAAGTGTGAAAATCGATTTAAATTTTACTTTAAATGTCTAACGACTGAAACTTTTGTGTTTGTGTTTAATATTGTTTCTTTATATTACAAAAGAAAAAAGGAATAAAATATTTAACATTTTTTACTTATTACGGTACGAACCGGTACGTACCGGTATACCAAAATAAAAAACTGGGTACCGTATCGAAGCCGAAACAAATAAAAAACCGAAATAGAACCTTTTACCGAAACATTCATTTCGGTTCGTACCGGTACCTGTACCGGAAGCGAAAATCGTTTCGGTATTAATCCCTGACTAAAAGGATATTTTTCAAAAGGGTATGTACTCTTCGGTGGGAAGCAAAATCATTACTTAATATTATTATTCCACATTTAGTAAGTTTTCTTTAGACAAAACCCAAGAATGTGATGCAATTAATTTGATTTTCTTTCTTTCGGTTGTTTTTCAGCTTCTTCAAGGCCAAAAAGATTAAGGTGTTATTCCTTTCTAGTGGCATGCTGAATGTTGTAAGAATTTCCTAATTGTTAAAACGAGCCAGCTTCTCCTTGGCCAAGACATTCTTGTGGGTTTTCATTTAATAATTCAAGTTTCTTTTTGTTGTTTTTTGTGTGTGTGTGTTGATATTTTATTTCTAAAAAACAATTTTGCAACAAAACGTAAGCCAAGAGTTTCTCTGTGCGTCCGTGTGCTGTCCAGTCGCCTAGGACAACACAGCATGTGGCACAAAGTATCCCCCACCTATCCGAAAAAAACGAAACAGAAAATGAAGCATAAGCAACAGAACGCAACGCGAAAAATCGCCCAACAAAAAACCAAAAGAAAGAAAAATAATAATAAAAAGAAATTGGACAATAAAATACAACAATTTATGGCGTACAGCAATCCTTTTTGGTGGCACTTTACCCGAGGAGAGGCGCCAAAAGTCGTGGCATGGACAAGCCGGATAAGGCGGCAACATGGCTTGTGGTAAGGCGGCCAATGCGAGGTCTGGCGGGCGTGGTCGTCATTGGAAACTAAACGAAAATGTTTAGTATGATTTTTTCTACTCATTTTTTATTTATTTATTATGGCCAAGGTTTGGCGGACACACTCCAGCGCGGGCAAAATATTTATAAAAAGGAATTTGGTGACTTTCTGTGAAATAAATAATATCAATTCAAAGCACAGGCGGATTTTGAATTCAATGAAACAAACAATGGTGTATTTTAAAATACTTAAGTCCGATTTTCAGAGAATAAAAACACTGTAAGCTACCAGCTCGAAGATTTTCGAAAGCCTTAAGAATAAATATTACAAATTTTAAGCTTATACTCAAACGGATATAAAACGTCTTATATAGTAGAAGTAGTAGTTCTTCTTTATTTTTGATTTAGATTGGATTTCGATTTGTGTAGATTGATCTAAATTAACTCTATTACATAAAGAAGGTGATATAAAAAGCATGGCAATAGAGCCGTCTGCATACTAAAATGTAACAAATAATTTATACTTAATTTTTACGCCGTTTGATGACATAAGATAGTCTTAAGGGCTTTTGAAGTTTTCAAAAAGAATTTTTCCTCTGTAGCGGGTTGCTTTTGTGAGGAATTTTGCCAAGCTTTTCCAGTCTGATCCGTTTAATACCACTTTGAATTCCATTTCATTGAGCACTGCTTTGCCCCATATATTCAATCGGAGCTTTCTTAACATTGGACAGGCTGAACAGAAATGAGCCACGTCTTCCCTCTCCCGTAGATTGTAAAGTGTGCATAACTCATTTGTAATCTGATTGTGGCGAAAATAATTAAGCGCCAGCATCTCTGTCAGAGTTTTAAAAATATTTGAAATGGCCCTGCTACATTCTGCTAACATTCACTTTGGAAAAAATGAAATGAGCATCACAAACTCTGTAATCCAAATGTAACTCGATTTTTTTCTCTCGTCTATTCGTCAGTGGCGAACTGAGCATTCTATAAAGTAGTATCTTAGGCTTAGGGGTAGGACTCAGTCCGTTCAGGCTACTTTGCAGAAATATTTGTAAAGTGCTAAGATCTTTGAGTGTTTTGTATGTTGTTCAAAATATGTGGGGGATTGGCCACAATATGCTTTTACCTACAAAAAGTTTAATTAAGGGAAAGTTCACTTTTAAATTGCAGATTAACGTGTGCAGTCTATTATTAGAGCGAAGTTCTTTTACGGACGGTCGACTGGGGGATAAATCCAAACACGATTGTCTTTGCGACAGATTTTTTGGCTACGCTTTTGACTTTGCAAAGTCAGCAGCTTTGGTCTGTGCAAGACAGCCACAGCAGCAGCTGGGTTGTGAGTTAGTGGGTCTTGGTGGAGGATTAGCGGTGAGCAGAATAGTGACCAGTTACGGAATAGTTTATGAAGCAGGTTTATTTTAAAACGTTTTTTTTGTCAAAAACACAATTCGAAGTTATGCTGCTGGGTAAGATAGCTAAGTAAAATGTGGCGAGGGAAAGTATTTTCTTCTCCTTGCTTTGTCTGAACGGAAAGTTTCACTCTTGTACTCTTCTACAACTCAAACTGTAAATCATAATGAAATAAGAACACGCCAGTGTGGCCAACACTTTAGGGCCCAAGCACGCTGGATCAACATTCTAAATTAGCCAAAAATAGCTAGAAATTTTCCAAACTAGCTATATAAAAAGCTTTCATTGTCTTTTTATACCCTGCTCCCACTAAAAATGGGAAATGAATGTAACAAGATAGGATCGGAGAAGGAAACAATTCCGATCCTATATAGTATATATATTTTTGGTCAGCATCAACAGCCAAAACGATATAGTCACGTCCGTACAGATCTCAGTTGCATTGTTCGTACCGATTCCGCATTTCCAATGTTTAATTTAAATTTCCTTAGCTCTTGGCACAGACTGTTAGTTATAGATTTGGAGTCTCCTCCTACAAGAGGTACTAACAGCAACTTTCTACAATTCTCACATTGCTCTTTGGGCTATAAGTCTTATTTTTTTTCCAAAATTCTTGCTTTTCTATAACAGCCTTGCTAGGAAGCTCAGAACGTTCCTAAAGATTGAACATATTGCCAAGTGTAGCCCTTGAAGTCAGAGCTCCGACGACTGCAATAATTTTAAGAATTTTTTTCTTATATTTTAGGTATGAAATCAATTATACAATATTCAAAGAAAATATTAAGCCTTATTGCGAGTGAACTGCGCTGGGTCTCCCAGGGCACTCTAAACTCAAAGTTTCCAAATGTAAGCAAATTACACAAAATTTCAGATTTTTTCCATTTATTAAGTAATTCCAAAGGATTGGAAACTTCTTTATATTATTATTTTGAAATCTAATGATTCAGAAGAATGGGATGACTTTAAAATATCCGCTTAAAATATCTTTTTATACCCTTGCAGAGTGTATTATAAAATTGTCCGGATGTTTGTAACGCATAGAAGGAAGCATCTCCGACCCCAAAAAGTATACATATTCTTGATCAGCATGACGAGCCGAGTTGATTTAGCGCTGTTTGTCTGTCCGTCCGCCTTTCCGTCTGTCCGTTTGTCAGTTTTAAAGCTATCCTCACCAAACTTTGCACGAAGTCTTTTGGTATAAATACGCTGCACATTTCTCGGAACCGGCCGGATCGGATGACTATAGCATATAGCTGTTATAGGAACGATCGGTCGAAAAACAAGTCTTAGTGAGAACTTCTTTGTTGTTTTTAATTGAAGCGCTTCCGAACTTCGTATTTCTTAGTTTACTATGTTTCTCCAAGATTCCACTAAATTTGGTCGAAATCGGACATCTATATAGTAGAGCTGTCATAGAAAAATAAGGTCAGAAAAGTAGTGTTATTTAGAAAAACACACTGCAAGGGTATACAAAACTTCGGCCGAGTCGAAGTTATGTTTCCCCTATTTTTATTCATAAATTTGAGACCCTTTTTCTTGAGAGTAAGAAATAATTTTATACTCCGATTTCATAATACTTCAAAAATCAATGTTGAGTTCCTAAGAAATATGTCAATAAATGGTCGAATTGAAAAATACAGCAACAATTTCTTTGCATTAAATGGAAAACTTTGGAAAAATATGTAGCTCTATCGTCAACATGGCTTCTCTTCTATTTAGCACAAAACAATTTCAATTCAACAGACGTCATTTTAACATAATGCAAATTAAACACAAACATATTCAACACAACACAATTATAACACAAGGCAATTCAACACAATTTCAATTTTAACATATGTAAACTAGTTCATCATCAACAAATTGAACATCGCCCAATTTCGACACAGCACAGTTTTAACACTAGAAAATTCAGCACAACTACAATTTGAACACTTGTAACTTTCTACACAATTCAACATAATAGAAAGTCGATCGAGCCAGACTCTAATATACAGGGTGGGCCAAAAGACGTCACCCTATTGGAAGATGCACTTATTTTTACAAATAGCCGCCAAAGTCAGATATGTTTTGACATTTGTGGACTATACAGATGTAGAATACAAGTGAACAAGCCATGTATCGATATACTCCTCAAGAGCGCGGAATAATCGTGAATAATCGATTTTTCGACGAAAATCATAATGAGCGATGAGGCTCATTTCCACCTCATTTCCGCCCGATTTAACCGTTCCAGACTTTTTTGTGGGGTTTTTGAAATCCCGTGTTTACGTAAGCAAGCCCGAGACCTTGGAAGCCCTCAATGACAACATTTGACACGAGTGCGAGAATCTGCAGCCCGAAGCTCTTGCCGAAGTGATGAAAAATGCCATAAAACGAGCCCGTATGGCAATCAATTGTAACGGCGCCCATTTGTACGATATCATCTTCTCGAAATGACCAATAAAATTCTAAAGGTTCAAATAAATATAATCAAAAAAAATATACGTTTTTATTTAGAAAAAAAAAGCCAAACAACATCGTGACTTCTTTGACCCACCCTATTATGTATCGAAGTACATTTGAAGTACCGCACCAAAGGAAATCAGCGTTGCTCAGCTAACTTCTTTTGTTCATAACTTGACTATAGTCATTTTACCTTTTGAAACCATCGGTAATCGATAAATAAAGCTGATTGTATTCTCTTCAATTTTTTTTCTATTGTTTTTGAAAAAAATGCCTTTTTTTAAAACAATTTTCCTGCCGAAATCTCTTACTGTTTTATCTTATATATGATGATAAAATGATTAAATAATCCTGAAACTAAGATGCAGGTACTCTTCTGTTCCTAGATAAGGCTTGTAGCACATTTTCTATTAAAAACAAGTAATGGAGCTGTAGTCGAGTGCCCCGACTACAAAATACCCTGTTCCCTTGATTTCGTGTGTTTTTTCTATACATACACACACACTCAAACATACACACACTCTAACATACACACAAACGCATGGCAAGCGGCCGCGCGCGATAACTGAAAATGCAAGACCCCCCCTCTCTCCCACAAGCAAAATTGATTCGTATATAACTTCGGTGTTTTTCGTCCGTCGTTCGGGCCTTACTTGATATATGTAAAGTTTGGAAGGTCTATCTTAAAAATTGTGGCTCTGACAGTTTTTTGCGCTTAAAGGGGGGAGGGGGAGGAATTTTCCAAATCTGAAACAAACTCGTATTGAATCGGGTATACACCTACCTACATTCACACCAAAAAATTTGTGGCTCTAGCTCTTATAGTCTCTGAGAAACACGCGTTCATACGGACAGACGGACGGACAGACAGACGGAGACGGACGGACTGACAGACGGACGGACAGACGGACAGGGCTAAATCGACTCGGCTGTTGATGCTAATCAAGAATATATATACTTTATAGGGTCGCAAATGCTTCCTTCTACCTGTTACATACTTTTGCACAACTTCATGATCCCCCTTTTCCCATTTTCAATGGGAACAGGGTATAAAAATAGAGGAAAGTTAACTTCGGCTCGGCAGAAGTTTTGTATACCCTTGCAGCCTCCATTGAGAACAAAAAGGTTTTTCTACCTGAGACTACTTTTCTGACCTTACTTTTCTATGGGAGCTATACTATATAGATGTCCGATTTCGACCAAACTTAGTGGAATCATGGAAAAGCATAACAAACTAAAAATTACGAAATTTGGAGGCGACCCCATTTAAAACAAATCAGTTCTTCTCACTTGAAATTTTTTTTTGACCGATCATTTGATTTTGACACAACTTTGTAGAATTGTGTGAAAGCATACCAAATGAATATTTGCTTATTTTAAAGGACATTTCCATTGAAAACAAAAAAGTTTTTATACCCTTGCACAGGGTATTATAAAATTGAGCGGATGTTTGAAACGCATTGAAGGAAGAATTCTCGACCACATAAAGTATATATATTCTTGATCAGCATGACGAGCTGAATTGATTTAGCCTTGTCCGTCCGTCCGTCTTAACCATCTTAACCAAACTTTGCACGAAGTTTTTGCTAAAAATACGCTGCCCATTTGTCGGAACCGGCCGGATCGGATGACTATAGCATAAAGCTGTCTTAGGAACGATCGGTCGAAAAACGAGTCTTAGTGATAAATGGAATGGAAACGCCTCCAAAGTACGTATTTCGTTGTTTACAATCCTTTCCCATGATTTCGCTAAGTTTGATCGAAATCGGATGACTATAGCATATAGCTGCCATAGCATAAGGAAAACTTTTTTGTTGATAATGAAACAGTCCTATTTATTGGCTTATTCTTATTTTATAAGCTTTAACACATTTCTACAAAGTTTCTTCAAAACTATAACTATAGCATATAGCTGCCGTATGATTGATCGGTCGAAAAAGAAGTTCCTGTGAGAAAAACTTTTTTGTTTTAAATGGGATGGCCTCCAAGTTTCGTAATTAATAGTGTATAATGTTTTTCCATGATTTCACCAAGGTTGGTCAAAATCAGACATCTATATAGTATAGATCCCATAGAAAAGTAAGGTCCAAAAAGAAGTCTTATTTAGAAAAACTTTTTTGTTTTCAATGGAAGCTGCAAGGGTATACATAACTTTGTTTCTGAAAACATGGGAAAGGATAGTTAACTAAGAAATACGAAGTTTGGACGCGCTTAGACGCGTCAAAACAAAAAGTTTTTCCTACTAAAACTAGTTTTTTCGACCGATCGTTCCTATAACAGCTATATGCTGTAGTCATCCGATCAGGCCGGTTCCGACAAATGTGCAGCGTATTTGTACTAAAAGACTTCGTGCAAAACTTTAAAACTGACGGATAGCGAAGAAACAGACAGACGGACGGACAGACAGACAAAGCTAAATAAACTCAGCGCGTCGTGCTGGTCAAGAATATATATTCTTTATGTCGTCGGAGATGCCTCCTTCAATGCGTTACACACATCCGCACAATTTTATAATACCCTCTGCAAGGGTATACAAATGATGCAGGCGATAAAAATTTGCTGATATTGCGCCGCAGGGAAATATGTTTTATCAAAAAAATTTTTTTCTCGTCGCTTTTATCATTGTTTTGTTCCTAGAAGAGGTTTGTAGCACATTTTCTATTCAAAAATGATGCAGGCGATGAAAATATCTTGGATTTCCTTTTAATTTAAATATTGTTGTTTTGGTGTGAAAGGAGAAATGGCCTTGTAAATTAAAGACGCGTGTGTTTGAATCAGCGATGTTCAAGAAGAGCGAGGCCAAAAAGTCAGAGTGTATTGGTGTGCGATATCAAAGCGACACAGCCCACCTTTAAACTGCCCTGCTCGATGTATGGGTATCGAATGCAAGCAAAAAGAGCGCTGCTTACGCTCATGTGCCCGACTTCGGCATGCGCTGGGCTCGTCTGCGTGTAAATAGCTGATTGCGCTCGGACCCCCGGGGGGCCATGGAGGAACATCGCTGGTTTAAATTGTTCTGTGATGACTTTTTTGTGGTAATTGTACTCTGTACCAAAGGTACATAGAGTATAATAAGTTTGTGCAAAAGTCTGTAACAGCCAGAAGGAAGCATCTCCGACCCCATAAAGTATAAATATTCTTGATCAGCATCAACAGCCTAATCGATATTGCCTTGTCCGTCTCTCCGTCTGTCTGTCCGTATGAACGCTCAGATCTCAGAGATGGTAAGAGATAGAGGTTTGACATGTAAGGGACTTATGCTTCTTATACTTGCAGGCAGATCAAGTTTATTTTTAATTTTTGCCACGCCCTCTCCCGCCCTTGCAAATTGGAAAAAACGTCATATCTCCCACAGTATAGATAGAAGGTTCGTTCCTTCTGGACACATTTAGTAATTAGGATTAATAATCGATCCGCCAAAGGAATGGTAGAGATCGGATGAACGGTTGTCGACTTATAATGAAAACAAACAATAATGGGCAGCACCGGTCGCAACGGTGATGGGCAGCACTTCACAGGAACAGAGTAAGTTATAGTCGGGCTTGACCGACTTTCTTTCTTGTTTTGAATGGTTAGTTGACGTAGTGTTGAATTGGTTTGTTTAGTAAAATGACTGTGTTGTATAGACGTGTGTTGAAATTGTTATGTGGACTTTGTTTTGTGTTAAATTTGTATGTGTCGAGTTGACGGATTGTTAAATTGGGTGTGTTGTGTAAAATGATTGTGTGTTATATAGACGTGTCACCGCCAAAACATACTAGTTTTCTAGTTCCATCCCTCGTAAAGAGCTTCGCTCGTACCAGGTGTTCCATGACGCCCACTCTCTTTTCCAATATGCGGGGGCGAGAGGGGCGTGGCATAAATGGAAAATAAACTTGATCTGGCTGCAGGTATAAGAAGTTTTTATCCCATACATGTCAAACCTCTATCTCTTACCATCTCTGAGATCTGTGCGTTCATACGGACAAACAGACGGACACTTTTGCACAAACTTAATATACTCTGTGTACCTCTGTTACATGTGTATAAAAAGCATGAACTTATGACAAAAAGGCGGTGAGACGGATATCATAATACTTGAGATCATTTTTCTTCTACATCCGCCTTTCATGGATCACGATCCACGTTTCGTCTGCAAGTCCGACAGATATAGCCAAGCTAGTTCCTAGTTACCGACATCTGCCTCCCACTTCGCGTGGCTTTCGTTTCGATTTTATGTTGGTTTTTATGGCTTTTATTAGTCGACGCTGGTAAGTGATGGCTGCTGCTGGTAACAAATGCTGAACAAAAGTTGTAGCTGCCGCCAGTTTCATTTCAGCTGCCAGCAAAATGATTTAAACGAGACGCACGTTCCCAGCCCCTGGCTGTTAGAGCGCGGTCCAAGGACATTTTCCAAACTGAAACTTTATTTCATTTAATTGAAATTTTATGTAAAACATACATTTCGTTTGATGCATAGTTTTTTCGCCGCTCGCGGCGCAACCCCAAAAATGTGAAACATTTGCAAGTTTTACGAGCATTTGAGTTATGCGGTCGGGCAACTGGCAACTGGAACTGCTTGACCTTCGCCCGAAATGAGATAAATTTCATGATTTTTCATTGATTGAACTTTTGGGCACCGCACGCATATACATAAATTACATGCCGAACTGCCGAGGTTTTTATCTGTGAGCATAAAATGCAAAAAAGATAAACAAACTCTAAGTCCGCTTGACAGCCAAAATCCAAAGTGAAAGCAAGATGATTCCGAAGATGTGCAGGTGAAGTGTAATTCGAGTACCCTCATCACCACAATAAATAAAAGCAGGGTCCCTGAAACAAAAAGACCAAATCAGGCGCCACTCAAATGATTGCGTTGAGTTTCGATGGTTTCATAAATGCAGACTAAAAGTTCTGCGAAATATTTGGAATTTTGCTCAAAACTACAGCTGTGCTCTGCCTTTGGAAAATGTCGAACTCTGACGAAAATCATGACTATTGTTCATCACAAGCGAGTAAACATGAAAACAATGGAAAATCAAAATGAAAGCCTCATGCTTATGGGCATCGAAATCGAACAGCCAGTAGGAATGTCAGCCAGTTAACGGCTTTCGTTTGGCTTATTCTGGTCTGGGACAACTATGCGTATGCGTAATGTGGCCAACATTTTAATGAGCGTTTGCATAACAAACGCGGTTTTTCGCTGTTGGACCCGGAATCGATCCACACCGCCTCCCCGCCCTACCGCAACCACAACGCCGATTGCTGTTAACGCACTGTGTAGCTGTAACAAGCAATTATATTTAATGATGATGTTTATTGTATCATACACTCCCTCACACACATATGAAAAATGAGTCCAAGTTTATTACGATTAAATCATGATTGTGAAAATATCATTTTATAAGAATTGATTTTGTATTAACTAAGTTGAATAATTCATGAAGCACACTAAATGCGAATTATAAAATATTCCATTTGAGTCAAAATGTTACCTCATTTTTGAGTCAATCAGCCATGGAAGTTAAGCCTCGACTAAGCCAAACAGCAGTCAGCACTTTTTCCTTTTGGGTCGAATGGATAACGGCTGACCGTTGGATGCATGGGACTTAAATCGCTAATGAGAGATGGCTTGAACGTAATCCAAATCCCAAGGGCTTGGGGACTCCAGAAGGTGAGGGTCATTCTTCGATTTCAATTAAAAATGGAAAAAGGGGATCATGAAGTTGTGCATAAGTACACTCAAAAAAAAATCAATCCAAACGGGATTTCATCAATCCGAAACAGGATTGAAAACAGGGTAATATCGGATATTCTTAAGCCGATCCGAATAAAGATTGATTTGATCCCACTTTTTTCAATCCTGAAAAGATCAAATTTATTCCGCGGTAATCCCATAAAGATTAAATTAATCAAAAAATTCGAGCTCAATTTAATCTTGTTCTTGTTCGAGATTAATTTGTTCCCAGTAAGATACCACTACATTTCCTTTCTTTCTCCGTTGTTTTGTATACCCTTGCAGCTTCCATTGAAAACAAAACAATTTTCTAACAAAGACTACTTTTTGAACCTTACTTTTCTAAGGGATCTATACTATATAAATTTCTGATTTCGACCAAACTTGGTGAAATCATGCAAAAGCATAATACACTGTTTATTACGAAATTTGGAGGCGATCCCATCTAAAACAAAAAAGTTTTTCTCACTAGAACTTCTTTTACGACCGATCATTCCTACTGCAGCTGTTTTGATTTTAAAACTTTGTAGAAATGTGTTAAAGTATATAAAATAAGAATATGCCAATAAAAAGGACGTTTTCATTAAAAACAAAAAAGTTTTCCTCACTAGAACTAGTTTTTCGACCGATCGTTCCTATGGGAGCTATATGCTATAGTCATCCGATTTCGACCAAACTTTGTAAAGTTGTGTAAAAGTATATAAAATAAGTGTATGTCAATGATAAGGACGTTTTCATTAAAAACAAAAAAATTTTTCTCACTAGAACTAGTTTTTCGACCGATCGTTCCTATGGGAGCTATATGCTATAGTCATCCGATTTCGACCAAACTAAGTGAAATCATGGGAAAGTATAGTAAACTAAGAAATACTACTTTTATCTTAAAAAAAGTTGCATTACAAACATCCGCCCTAATTTTATAATACCCTCTGCAAGGCACTCTGCATGAGAACCATAAAATAGGGGTAAGACGAATAATATTTATAATTATCAGCTGGTACCTTGTTTTAAAAATAAATATACCACTCTAAATAAACAAAATTATTAGTTAATTTTACCAAACCTCCCACACCGCCTATAAAGCGCAATATTGCGTAAACGTCATCAAAAATTAATTTTTTTGAGCGGTGATTAAAAAGCTAAAGACCTAAAAGTTTTACCATTCTACTATTCAACTATTCCATATTATAACTATTACATTTAGTTGTCTTCTACAACTAATTCAAACGAAAATGGATTTATCTCATCTGATTCCGAGTCATCGAGACATGATCAAAACTGTAGTCATTAAGTGAAGACTGCACATTATTTGAAATAATAATGGGGTGCTTCAAAAGCTCAATTACATCTCGTGGAAGAGTTTGGTTTTAAGTCAAGCTGCCCCTTTTGTAATTGAGATAAGGGGATCAGAGGAGTCCATAGATCTCTGGAACACATCTATCATATTATTTATCCGTGAATTCTGTCGAGCGTGCATTTGCTTATCACGCTTGTAAAATTTGTTTTCCCGCTTCTGACGCATTTTTCGCCAAAAGACAGCCTACTGGCAGCACCGACGCGGCAATTATCTGCGATCCATGAACCAGAATCTTATGTAGAGTTGGTGACATCGGATACCATGGGTAATGCAACATGTATGATCGAATGGTTTTATTTTGAGAATTTTGAGGATTTTAGTGCATCGACTGCAAATTCGCAGTTATTAGCTATCAGAATAGTATGCAGACTCTCAAGTAACTCCAAGTCGAGTTCTAAAATTGATGCAGATAATTTCGTATTCGAAAAAGCTTTTCTCGCAGTGTTGTCATCGTTTGAGTTTCCGCTCCCATTCTGTTTTGGCTTATCCACATGCAATCCCATTTCATGCCACAATCTTCTTTGTATATGTTTTTTTTTGCCATCATTTCTAATTTGTCACTTTCGTTTCTTACTTGCCATTTTTTTAAACCCTATTCTATATAGCGATTTTAAGGCAGCAATTCAAAAACGTTTCCAAGCATGAAGTGGACTTATCCCATACTGAAGATTTCCAGGGTTTGGCTTAAAGAGTTTATATCGGTAGTTTCCATTAATTTTTTTGGGCCTGCACCACAGATTGAACACAATTGGCAAGATTTCGTGCCCGTTAAAACGTTTAACACTTTCCCATCTATATGGGTCATGTGAAGGTCATATGACACGGAGATCTTTCTTTCATTTGAAATTGTCACTACACATGGAGTCAAGTTTTTCATTTGTCTGTCCCAAATATTTTTCAGCAAGAATGTGGTCTTTTTTGTTTCTTTGGCGAATTTCATTTTGGGGGGTCGACAAAATCTTACTGACTGCGAACTTCTGTTATTCAAAAAATTGTTCCCACTTCGGCTATTAGCTTCAGAGGGTATAACGGTAGTAACAAAAAGACTGATCAAAGTGTCTGGTTTGTTCGTTTCAAATCTTGTTTTATACATCATTTTCCAGTTGATCCCTCAAATCCGTAACTCCCAATTAATGTAACGCTTTTTAAATAAGCGAATAATTCCTCCTGTAACAGTAAGACACTTGGCAGTATGGTTTAACAAATCTTGTAAGGCAACTTTTGCCATAGTTTCTGTAGCTGTTATGCAATTTAGCCTCCAGAACCTTGAGGTAGTTTGGGTATATGTCGCAGTTATGCTGTTTGCTTATATGACGAATTTCATTATACAATCGTCAGCTTAAAAAATTTTCCAGCAAGAATTCCAAAGCATCATTTGTTGTTAAAGGTATTGGTTCTGCTATACCGAGCTTTCTCTTAGCTTCAGTTGCCTGGCTTTCAGAAGTATTACATTTTTTAAGTACAAACGCAGTATTATTTTCGTGCTGACATTGTGGCTGCATGAATTAAAAGATTGGTATCGTATTCATTATTAAATGCTACATTGGCAGCTAGTTTTCTCTTTAGACGTGGCCCTGCCTCATCATATGTTAACTTTGGTCTACCCATTTGAAGACTGCGCATCTCTTCTTGATTGTCCAAAACAATTTTTAAACGCTTTGATAGCCACTGTGAATGTTTGTCTCTGAATGTCTGCATATGTCGGCTGCATTTTTGCAGATTCGATTTAACATATTGTTTAAAACTTCTTGATTTTGTGGTAATTTCACTCTTTATTTCATCGGTTAGCGTACATTCCTTTAGTTGGCCAAATATCAAGTTTGCAAGGGCGGTAGAGTTGCGACCGTGGTCTGTCCATACATCCAGCAGCATTGCATGGCAGAACTCAAGCTTATCTAGAAGTTTAAAGTAACACAAGACCCGCCAAAACATGATTAATACTATCTTTTAGTACACACTTTCTACTTTATTTTAACATATACTACATAACGCACAAACACGCACAAGGTTAGTTTTACTCCACAGAAACGAGCACTTTGGTTGAGTTTTCTCTGTATATGGGACAAAACAAAACAACACACATTAATGAAATATATTGAACATTATCAAAAAATGTTTCCATTTACGCATTCTACATACCCTGGCCTTTAATATTCATTATTTGCAATAATTTTGTGTGCAAATTTAAACGATGTGCAGGTCCACAAAATTTAACAAAATTTTTGACCCAATTTTTTTCCCACAAATATTAACTCAACAGTGGCTTTTTTTGATAATGGTAATTTTTTGGGGGTTGCCCAACAATCGAAAATATTATTCGATTCTGTGTATATAGACTACCTAGTTTAAAGGTGTATTATCAAAAATTAGTTTTTGTTTCCATGAAATTTTCGACTTTATGTCAATTATTTCGCGATTCTGACCAGTGTGCAAGGGGATAATAATTGCAAGGCTATAATAATTGAATAGAATATCCCGCAAATCGAGATTGAATTTTAATGTTCGTGCCGTTTTTTTTCCTGTGCACTATATTATAAATGTGCAAAAGTACACTCAGAGAAAAAATTAGGCCGACAGTGCTTTATTTCAGGGATGCAAACCCACACAGTGTTCAGTGGTTCACACAGTTTCTGTACCGCCGGTTCGGTTCATTACATGGTTTTTGGATCTAGAGGCATATTATGAATTACAGTCCAACTTCTGTATGGCGAATCTTAAGAGGACAAAAATAAGCTTCGTTATATAGAAAATTCGTAATATAGAATAGTTTGAATATTAAAACGGAAATTGCAGTGTTCTGGAAGTTAATTCGCTATAAAGAAAACTTCATTGTACAGAAGCTCGTAATATAGAAGTTCGACTGTATTATGATTTTGACTTTTCGTAAACTTTGAAAATTGAATTCCTATAAGCAAAATGAGTCTTTTAAGATTCTTATAAGAATGTCCAAAACTTTTGAAGTCGGATTTGTCTATGAGTTCTAGGAATGCACTTCGAAAACGGAGAATGTCGGCAAGAAGAGAATTCGTACTATGCATCTTACACACCCTATTAATGGTATGAGAAAAAACTCTCCTGGCTAAGATTAAATGATTATCAACCTTCAAGAAAAGAATGCACACTGGTGACAGGTATATTAAGAGATCGGCTTGCAATTGCGGTAGACTTACAGGAGTGCATGTTGTAAAATTTGTGTCAAGTCATCCTTAAAGGCTTTATCTCTCTTAAGGATCAATTCGGTCTATCAGTGGTCCATTTGGCAGAAGGTCGGAATAAAATTATCTTAGGAAAACTAAGTTAATAAGTAGGTATCATTGGCTAGAGGAAAGCGATTCGCGTTTTAAAACTCATCAGAGAACTGAACCGAACCGAACCGTTTTTCTTTTTGGTTTTCGGTTCAGTTCAGCATTTATGAAAGGAAGCCGTTTCGGTTTGCGGTTCGATTCACCAGCTGGAAAAAGGGGTTCGGTTCGGTTCTGAACCGGTTTGCATTCCTGCTTTATATCGATTACCCCTCTCCCTTTTGTTATACCCTTGCAGCTGGTTTATAAAATGTGCGGTTTTTGTAACGCTTGAAGGAAGCATCTCCGACCACATCAAGTATATATATTCTTGATCAGCATGACGAGCTGAGTTCATTTAGCCTTGTCCGTCTGTCCGCCAGTCTCTGTTACTATTCTATCTCCTCCGTCAGTTTTAAAGCTATCCCTCACCAAACTTTGCACGAAGTCTTCTGGACATACGATCGATGACTAGCTATAGCTGCCAAGACGATCGGTCGAAAACTAGTCTTAGTGGGAAAACTTTTTGTTTTTATGGAAACGCCTCCAAGTACGTATTTCTTAGTTTACTATCTTTTCCTAATTTCCTAGTTTGTCGAAAGACTTAGCTATAGGTTCCTAGGATCATCGGTCGAAAAACTAGTTCTGGGAGAAAAACTTTTTTGTTTTTATGAACGTCCTATCTTGGCCTCCTTATTTTTATACTCTTTCACACACAAAGTTATTTTATATACTTTTACATACAAAGTTTTATCAAATCGGGACTATAGCATATAGCTCTTAGGAATGATCGGTCGGGAAACAGTTCTTGGACTTTCGGTCCCCAATTTGTTATTAACGGTTGTTATGTTTCGTCATGATTGCACTAAGCTTGGACCAAATCGGACATCTATATTGTATAGCTTCCATAGAAAAGTAAGGTCCGAAAAATAATCATATTTAGAAAAACAGACTGCAAGGGAGTACGAAACTTCGGCTGAGCCGAAGTTAACTTTCCCCTATTTTTTAATTTGGGATGCTTTTAACATTGTCTATATTTTTTAAGAAGCAGCGTGGTCTGAAAATTCTTTTGTTTCGTCAAAAGCGTCAAATTATAATGGAAATATTTATATAGCCCCTTATATTTTTCCCTTAGTGTGTTCTCTTCGGTGTTATGGAAGTTTAATTCTTTAAATAGGTAACAATCGTGATTTTAGAACGACATTTGGTTTCCGTTTAGTTTAACTAATTAATATTTTTATTAAGATAGTCAAACTATATCCTTAGCTATGTTCTTGGTAATAATATAACTTAGTTGATCCCAAACTTTAAATACATTTTGTTGATAGCGATCATCATCGTGTCGGAATCATCGGTCATTTTTCAAGACCCAATCTTAGAGCGAGTTTTCTTAATTTGTCGACTTAGAACGTTAGGTATACTTTTAAGAACATGGTCTTGTTTTAAGAACGGAAAAATCCAGAACGTATTGGGTATAAAAGTAAGAAAATAGGGTTGCCTTTCAGAGCCATTTTTTTCTGGGTGTACAGCTCCGGTTTCTGGGCAGATCCACTTGTTTTTCATCCATTCCATTTCATTCTACTTTAATTACAGCATCAACCGCAAAGACAACAACAAAAACCACAATTTAATTACTAGTTTCTTGTGTTATCTATCCAATAAAAACCCGTTTCCCAAAATCTGTTAGTTATAGTTTTTGAGTAATTAAATTTTTAGCGAGGCATAAAAAAATGAGGTCCAGGGGTAGAAACTACCCATATGGGTAGGGTTTGTTTTTGTAGTCGAATAATGTAGGGGTCTTAATTAATTTGGTATTTAATCCACTGCACGCAGTTGTCAGATCATTGAGAATATGCCCAAGTCGTCACTTTTGAATTAGCTTTTTATACCGCACCGTCTACTAACCGTTTTTTGCCTGCCTTCATCTGCTGCTGACAACCGCAAGGCAATTAACGCCGTCAGCCACAAATCCTTTCCGCAGCATCTTAAAATATATTTTCTAACACAGCCAAAGTTTTCAGCAAAAGCGTTACATGTGTTCAGCCTGCTTCCCATATGCTGGAATAAATCCAATTATGTGCTTAATCACCAAAGGAGCGAAAGAAGCAGGCAGCGGACCCGAAAAAACTCACGTTGACAACGCTTAAAGCCGGCGTTGGTGGATGTGTTGTCAAAGTGACAAGTGCCCACACTCACTCACTCATTCAAACTCATCCACTTCCACTTCTCAGCTCAGGCCCAGTCTGAGCCACATGTGCCTCATCCTCGTCGGCTTCAACATGTGGCATGGCTTAAGGCGCACGGCCGGACGGGGCTGAGCCTTTAAGCATTAAATACTTTAACACACAAGCGCTGTTAAAATTTATTCATGGTCGTTTTTTAATGCAGGATGGCCGAAGGGAGGGGGAAGCGGCGAAGGTCTTGACATGCAAATGCTTGAGTGTATGCTTGTGTGTAATGGGCTCTTCGATGATTTTCCTGCTTTTTATGTTTGCCGCCTGCTCTCCGCAGTTAGTTAAGCATGCTTTTTGAAAAGCCATTGAAAATGTTACCCTCTGCCCAGTATCAGCTCTAGCCATTTAATGGTGATTTTTACGCTCACTTGACAATGCATGTTCCGATAAGTTTAGGGGGTACGCCACCTATTTCAATATATTATATTTGTAACAAATTGAACCGACAGGATTGATGTCAAGGCATTGAGAACACAAAAACGGTGCGATATTCCGGAACATATCTGATTTTTTTCCGGTTCAATTTAAATTTTGAAGTAGTATTCAAACCAAATAACAGACTGGACAGAGCATCGCTGTTGGCAATACTACTCATTGGGTTAGATGGTGCCAAGAAAGTTAAAATGTCAATCAGGCAATCATTAGCGAAACTGTATCATCTATCTACGAAACTGTAAATGAAATGACTTTTTATTTTTTTTGAAATCCTTGTGGATTTCTGTTGATTATTGAATCATAATCAATACTCAACCTTAAGAAGACAAGCAACCACTTTGACATAAATCAAAAACAGGTCGCTAAATCATTATAAACGAGAGCGTAAGTTAAAGTCGGTCCTGCCCGACTTCAATATACACGTTACTCAGGGAAATTAATGTTGTATAGCCTTCTCTTATGTTAGTTAACAGAGCATTAACATTAATGAGAACATTTCAACATTATGTAAGCAAATAGCGCATGCGGCCAAAAAGTATGCAATGTTTTTTATAACTTTTTATAACTCTGTCAT
>JAEIFV010001205.1:0-78775 GCA_018904265.1 Lordiphosa collinella
TACCCACAGGACTTGGCCCCATCACATCGTAAAGGTACTTTTTTGATACCCACTTTTTTCTTACCCCAACCTGAAATTATGAAAAAGGATCCCTTATCATAGTACGTTTGGAATTTTGTTTTTATCGCTTTGGCAATGTTATAGATATATACAATAGGAAAAAAATACCATAATCGACTGACCCAAAATAATGGCACCTAGTGCTTCCAAACTTGAGATATATCGGAAAAATTAAAATTTTTCTGGGTTTTTAGCAGAAACGGCTAATCTACTGCTAACAACAATATAAAGAACTCTATAATACATACCAGCTTCTTACGATCTCCCCTCCAAACCATTTCGGTACTCTGAAAGTGATGTTTTATATATAGCGCATTGTTTTTGTCGAAATATCAGTACAAAGGTCAGGTGTTTTTTTTTTGCCTCGTCGGCCCATTGTTCCGGCAGTAAATGACAAAACTCCGGTGCGATTGGTCAACCATTGGCCCAGCCACAGATACCCTGGCCTTGGCCAGACTGAGTTATACCTCAGCCTTAAACACTACCTTACAGATGGCGCCCGAGCAGGGACTTCATAAAACTCAATTTTCTGCCTAGTCGATTGGATTGGTATCACGATTGGATTGGTATCAGAAAAAGTCGCCGTATCGATTGCCGCACACTGCATTTGGCGTATAGTCTTCTCCGCTTGGATCAACTTCATCGAAATAGCGGGTATAAGCAAGCTAAAATTTCAGAGAAAACCTTATTCGTTGTTCACTTTTGGGCACTATATGCCCGCAAACTAAACAAAAATTAAGTTTATTTTATTTAAGCCTTAACAATACAATAAAGAATGCTTCTTATGTAGCAGACCTACACTTTTACACATAAATATGTCCAAATCTGCTCTTTATTCTCGCTCAGTATTATTGTCTTAATCTTTCTTATGAAATATGATCTGAATTATGGTAAAATATTCGCTTAAAAGTTCAGGACAAAAACAAAGCTGTATAAAGTATCTCTTCGGAGTACCGAAATGGTAAGAAGGGGTGTTCGTATGAAGCTGGCTTGTATTAAAAAAGTTCTTTATATTGTTGTTTGGGATAATTTTGCTGAAGAAAGGTTTGCCAAATTACCAGAAGTTTAGCCGTTTCTGCCTAAAAACATGAACAAAGTGCAATTTTTTCGATATTTTTCAAGTTTTGAAGCACTAGATGCCATTATTTTGGGACAGTCGGCTACGGTATTTTTTTCCTCTTGTCTATAACATTGCCAAATATATAAAAACAAAATTCCAAGCTTTTTTATATGATAAAGCTTTTTAAATATCGGTTGGAAAAAAAAAATACTTTACGATCTGATGGGACCAAGTCCTTTTATGAACTGTGTTCAAAGGAAAAGGTGAATTTTGAATGTTCGCGCGTTGTGTAAATTCGATTATCGATATTGTGTTTTTGTTATATTTGGACACATATGTTTATCATTTGTTTGCATTAGCAGCCAATTTCGATTAGTAGTTTGTTTTTGGTAACTGAAAAGGATAGTCACGTTTTTGTCTGCTCTTCGATTTTGGACTAAATTTTGAGCAAAACCAACGTCGCATTATTATCGCTCAGGAGTTGTTGAAAGACGTTTGCTCAAACGTGTAATAACTGGTGACGAAACGTGGGTATATGGTTATTACATAGAAACCAAGGCCCAATCATCCCATTAGAAGCGGCCAGATGAGGCAAAACCGAAAAAAGCAAGTTCGATCAAATGTGAAGGTTTTGCTCACTGTTTTCATTGATTACAAAGGTGTGGTGCATCATGAGTTCCTGCCAAGAGGTCGTACAGTTAATAAGCAATACTACATTGAAGTTATGCAACGTTTGCGTGAAGCAGTTCGGCTCAAATGATCGGAATTGTGGAAAAACAAATCGTGGATTCTGCATCACTATAATGCACTAGATCACACATCAATGCCAGTTTGTTATTTTTTGGGCAAAAACAACACCATTGTTTCTCAACCACCGTATTCACCAGATTTGGCTCCCTGCGACTTTTTCCTATTCCCAAAACTAAAGAGACCAATGAAAGGAATGCGTTTTGCCACAATTGATGAGATCAAGTCAGAATCGAAGAACGAGCTGATGGCCATACCGAAAAGCGCATTTGACAACTGCTTTGTGGATTTGTGGTACAAAATGGATATTGATTATTTAAAATTTCACCTTTTCCTTTGAACACACCTCGTATATATACACACACATATAATATCCGTAAATCTCTGATTGTACCAATTAGAAAGCAGCAAATATTTATTGCCTTCCCTTTGGTTTAGATTATAGTTTTAGGCCGAAAAAAGAACTTTGTCTAGCCAGGCTTATAACAGCTCAATGCTTTTAGTTTGATATGGGTCTAATTTGCTTGCTGCATTGCCAAAGACTGCTTACTCTTAAGTCCTCCTCTTGGGCACACCTCCTCGGTACACGGTTATTAGTTGCCCAACCAGGCTTTGCGTATTAGTGTCAGCTCCAATGCTGCTGTGGCATTTATGTTGTGGTCCATTTCCCCTGTCAGTTGCAGGAGCCCTCCTCCTGCCTTTATCGTAAATGTGAAATGATGCATATTTCATGAGACTTATATGTACATGCTTTAGTCGCAAAAATTGCAATGAAGAAAATCACTCAAGAGCCCCAACCCTGGAGTGAATGTGGATGATAAATTGATTTTGATGGACAGAATAAAAAAGGGGGAGATTTTAAAGTCAACTCTCTGACCACTTTTCACCATTTTGTTTTGCTTGCCGGGAACACTCTCCGGCTACGGTGTTTATAAATATTGAAATAGATGTCAATAACATTTTCGCACGCTGTGTGTTTCTCGTTAGCCCCTTTCCCCGTGTTCCAGTTACCAGTTAGTCCTCGGGCTAAAGGACTGTTGGGGTCCTGTGCGTGTCGCACCCAAAAATCTGTTAATAATGATGCTTGACATATGTAGGCAAAGGCAAACTGAATGGAAACCAAAAAGCTGACGCATTTGTGCGTGTGAAATATGTTTTGTCAACTTATTAAATATGCTCACTTTTTTCATTCGGTTTCTTCTTTTGGGGTTCTCGATTACGTGCTGTGGCATTTGAATGAAGGAGACATTTGTTTTGCAGGGGTTTCTTTTTATTTTGGTATGTGCTTAGATTGATGATGGAATTAGAAGGTGATTGAGAGATTGAGAAGGGAAGGCAGTAAACTGAATTCTTAAACTTAGTACTCACACCGACAAAAGTCCTAACAAATGGAAAATACCAAGTTTGCTAGTGCTTTTCTATTAAGGACAGTGACTAGATGTTAAGAAATCGATCCCAAATTCAAACCTGAAACCCAGTTCACCCCTTGAAAAACTTCCACAAGTCACATATCATATTCTACAATATGACAATCACTTGGCCCATTTGGTCAATTCTCCTCTGCTGGCTACTGCTCTTCTATTTGGATTCCGTGCAGGCCATTTGGTTTCCCTGGTATTTTCATCGCTTTGGCCTAGAACCGCATAGTGCTCGTCATGGTCAAGGTCATGGTGCCAAATCTAAAAAGACTACAGCAATGCCCAAACACCAAACAACCAAGGGGATTACCTGTCCCCCAGGATATGAGCTAAAAGGAGCTTCGGGTACGGTTCAAAAAGGAGCTTCTGGCGGATTTCGTGCTTGCGATGATAATCCTTTACTCATGCAATTGGCTCGTCTCTATGCTGTTAGTCCCGAGAGAATTGTCTTGCTCTTGGCTCAGCCCTCGCTGACGGACTCTTGTGGAGAAATAGCGGATGTTTTGTCTCACATCCATACGGCAACCGCGAACTGTGTTCTCTCTGAGGATAATATCTATGGCAAATTAGCTGATGCCTTGGACTACTTTCGGAGTGAAGTGTGCGATGGCGGAGATGGTAGTAATCGGAAACGTTGCACGGATCTTACGCAGGCTCATAATTGCATCAAAGAGCTGAGAACGGATATGATAGAGTGTGAAGCGCCTGCGGATTGGTATGAGAAGAGGAATTCCACCAAAGTGTGTCAGATCTTCAATGATGTCCTGGACTGTTATTACACACGTGCAGCCATGCTATGTGGCTTGGATGCGGCCAAGCAATTGCGCTCCTTTGCCGGCGATACCATGGGCAGGGCCATGATACATTCGTGTGTGGTTAACAAGCGTTTGCCGAGAGTAGATGATGCCATGCCTTCTCCAGGCAAGCGATCTTGGCCCAAGTCATTTGTTATACACACATTGTGTTTAGTTTATATATTTGTATTAACCTAAAACCATCATTTTTCTTTGGTAAATGATCCGCAATGGCAACTTAAGTGTTTGTCCATTTCCAAACTTAATTTCAATAAATACCCATGGGACTTAAGCTGTCGACAAACTAAGCCAATTTACCAATCCGAGTGTGTGTGTGTGTATGTTTTTGGGGCACAACCGCAAGCACGTAAATAGGATACAAGACTCGAGGCTCGCATGGGACCGTTGTCGACGACGTTGCACAGTGGCTCCTCTTTCGAAAACTTGTTGCAAATTACTGAAATTTCAAAACTTTCATAATTTTGTAAAGAATGAGTTAGCTGATTTGGCGCCGTTTAAAGAGTCAAAGTTAAATAAGAGACTCTAAAATCCCACATAAGTAAGGTAAGTAACAAGTCTTGAATGGGCTAGAAGTCTTTTGAAATATCTGCCAAGCGGCTGTTCTCAGTCCACAAGAGGTACTACGATCTTTACAAACAGAAAAAAAGGACTACTTGATATGTTAACCAAAAATTTCCAATCGGTTTGGTTCAGCTGTTCTCATTTAATGCATCACTTACTTTCTTAACCTCTTAACCCCAAAACGTTGCTTTGGTCCAAGGTAGCTTCTCCGTATGCCACAGTCAACATTCGGAATGCATCCGCGCACTTAATTTCGTTTTTCACACAAAATTTGATACAGGTTCTTTGATCCATTTTTTTGAAAAGGTAAAAATCGAAGACGATCCAAAACACGTGCAAGCAAAGCAGCTGTCAACAATTAAGTGAACATTCAAAATGGCCGAGCTTGTCGGCATAAGTGAGAGACATGAGTACCAACATAACGCCACAAAAAAATCGAAATTCGAATATACGTACCCCGCGAAAATTCAAAATTCGCGATACTTTTTGAACACACCTCGTATGCACACAATTAATAAATAAACCAGTAAAATTAAACATGTTTCGTATTAAATTGAAATATTTTTATACCCTTGCAGAGGGTATTATAAAGATGTCCGGATGTTTGTAACGGATAGAAGGAAGCATCTTCGACCACATAATGTATATATATTCTTGTTCAGCACGACGAGCTGAGTTGATTTAGCCCTGTCTGTCCGTCCGTCTATAAGTCTGTCTTTTTTGTTTTCAATGGAAACGCCTCCAAACTTCGTATTTCTTAGTTTAATATTCTTCTAGATGATTCCACCAAATTTGGTCGAAATCGGACATCTATATGGTATAGCTGTCATAGAAAACTAATATCTGAAAAGTAGTCTTAGTTAGAAAAACTTTTTTGAACTTTTTTGTTTTTGATGGAAACGCCTCCAAAGTACGTATTTCTTAGTTAACAATCCTTTCACATGATTTTAATAAGTTTGGTCGAAATCGGATGACTATAGCATATAGCTGCCATAGGAATGATCAGTCGAAAAAATAGTTCTAGTGAGAAAAACTTTTTTGTGTGTTCATTAGAAAACGTCCTTATCATTGGCATATTCTTATTTTATATACTTTAACACATTTCTACAAAGTTTTATCAAAATCGGATGACTATAGCATATAGCTGCAGTATGAATGATCGGTCGAAAAAGAAGTTCTAGTCAGAAAAACTTTTTGTTTTAAATGGGATCGCCTCCAAATTTCGCAATTAAGAGTGTATTATGCTTTTCCATGATTTTACCAAGTCTAATCCCATAATAGTCCAAAAAGTAGTCTTAGAAAAATTTTTTTCTTTTCAATGGAAGCTGCAAGGGTAAGTTAACTTTCCCCTATTTTTGTAATATGAATCATAGTTGAACTTAATAATTTTACTCGTTAATTTTAATATGCCGCATATTAAATAGGAGATCTAAGTGAACACACTTCATATTTAATGGTGGACTTTTAATGGCAAAAATAGTTAAATCAAAGTGTAAATAGTTGGATTTAAGTTTTTTTTTCTGTGTATTATTTGATGAAGCGATAATATGGTATCAAGCTCGAGACAATCCTTGAACAATCCTTGGCAACATTATTGCAGAAATTTAAGCGCTACAGCCACAAATTTTGAATGATGCTATGGAAAATGCTCTAAAATAAGCCCATCTTTTCGACGCTGAAATCGGGGATCATTTAAGTGACATTTTTTTCTTACGTAGTGCTAACAAATTTCCATACTGTATATTTTATAATCTGACCAAAAAAATTAAAAAAAAAACTATACTCAAAAAAGTTAATCAACTTTTGAACCCCTTCGTTACGTCGACAAGAGGTCTGCTCAAAAAGTTCTCGGCTGTCGAAGTGGGGTGTCCAAAAAAAAAGGTACAGCGCTGGCAGGTACGATTTCTCGTCTCCAGGTTATTTGAAATGAAAAGTAAAAACAGGGTTATAGTCAGTATGGACGTCATTCTGATCTGAGCCTTGAAAAAAATTCTGTGATTTTTTTTACAAAGCGGTGGTCATTGAAAAAAAAATTGAATTGATGTTGGGCCATTTGTTTGGTAGTTTAGTGTAAAAATAAAATATTAATAATTATTTAAAATTACGATTGAGGTTCAGACCAAAACGGTGACAAATCTGCGTGAATTGCATTTAGTTTCATCAAAATCGGTTCAGTGTTACTGGAGATATCATGGCCGCCAGTTCGAAAAACTTGGTTTCGATATAAATGCGTTTAAAGATTGCATTTGCTTGGCAAATTGATGGGTCCATAAAAGGGCTATATCTTCTAAAGTATTTCAATTTCAAAAATCCTTTAAGGACGATATTCTCAAATATCCAGGCTAAACAAAAATGCAAAAAAAAAAATTGGAAAAAATGGTTGCCCCTTTAATTTTTTTACATTTATTTTTGAAAATAACAGATTGGGTATGTTTACAAAACCTGGCATAACATCGCCATTTTTTATTCAATCTTAATGACTGAAGGCAAGAAAGTTCATAATTAAACAGTCTATCTTGTCAAAGTAAAATATTTAGACATTTTGTGAAGACTAATACTGAAATGCTAAACCAAAAACCCAACATATTTAAAAATCTCTGAAATTTAAATGAATTTTAGCTTTTTGGAAAGTTAATTAAATTTTCTTTAATTATATTCACAGTTTTTACAAATCGGTGCACTATAGCCGAAGATAATAGCCACATAAATTCAGTTAACTTTTTTAGAGCCGAAAAATGGGTTTTTAAAGCCCTCTCTGGTCTTTTAAAGATTGCATTTGCTGAGTCGAACAATAAAATTTGTATTGAATTCTATTTAATTCATTTATATTGAATTTTAAAGACTTCTTAAAAAAGGAAACCAAGTCAATTTCTCTATTAGCATGATTTTCCAACTAGTTTTTCGAAAACAAGCCACTGTGCGACAGCATAGCCTCTTGCTTAGAGCAAAACTCATCAATTATGTTGACGCGGCTGGCAAATGTACACGAATATGGGTGGATTGACGGCGATAGCTGGGTAGCTGGAATGATGGTTTCCGTGTGTGGGCTTTGTTAATGACACCTTAACCAATCGAGTGGGATACGATTGCGGGGCAAAGAGGTCGGGCTGATGCAGGTGACTTGCGATTGCGGTGCTTGTGAGGCACCATTTCCATTCAAAATACAAACACAACCAGCTCAAGGGGATCTACACTCGAACGGACATTTAATAGTTCTGCGAAATGCTCTCCAATTAACGGTGCGTGCTTAAGAGATAGGAAGATAAATATTAATTTTGATTATTCTTGTTTAAGATTGTTGACCATACTTCATTTTGAAGAGAGCTAAAGTGCGACTTAGACCATCTAAATACGCCATGCGAAAACCGATATCAGATTCTGAATAAGGTGAATAGTTAAGAAAGAAATAAAGCTGCAGGTTTTTATACCTTTAACATCGTCGAAACACAAATATCGGAAATGCGAAAACTTTCTCAAACAGTGGATAGGAAGTATTAGAACTTAATGAAATGGAACCGAAATGTACAAATTTTCGATTAATTAAATTGTACTTAATGCGAATTTTTCTTCTAATTATCTTTGCCAATTTCCATATTAATTTAAATTATTTCCACAAATTGCCCACAATAAAATAAAGCTGGCAGCCAAGTTATGAGTTTCGCCGGTAAAAATTTAATGGCATAATTAAACAGAAAGAGACACACCCACTCAACTCAACTTGTTAAAAGCACGCACAAAGGTGCAGGAGCAGGATTAGATGAAGGTGGAGTAGCAGAAGCTGAACCGCATTGGCGCCCATTTTGTGTCGCCATGACGTTGTTGTCTACTCCATTAAAATGGAGTTTGTCCTCTTGGCGCCAACGAGACGTTCAAAACAAAAAGCAGATTGTTGGCAAAACAAAACACGGGCCACATTTCAATGCTTTTTACCTGTAAATACAGCAACAACCCCAGACAACCATCTGTCCTCCAGCAGAGATAAAGTATCTCTCTTGTTTTTTTTTGTGTTCTGGCTAAATAAAAATAAGTGCTCTGGTCGCCTTTCCTTTTTTTTCAATTGACACTAAACACACGAGACTGTAAAACGTTGGTCATTCCCTTAGATGAATGTCATTTGCCATGGCAATGCCTGTGGAAACCCAAATAATGCGATTTGCAAAGTGCTTTCATTGGCGTTTTATAGTTCATTTGCTATTAATGCATTTCGATAGCTGAATAAATTAAATTTCAATTAATGCCCAATTAAATTATTAACCGAGTGTATAAAATTACACATAATACACACGAACGCTTCTCTGCACAACAATGCGTATGCGCAATTTTTGCATTAACATTTTCCAAAAAAATGCTTTAAGATGTGCTTTAAAGTCAGCCAAAACAAGAAATACTTTTATTCAAGTGATGCCAACTTACTTTAGTTTTTTTCCACTTGGCAGCACTTTTTAGGCTATTTTATGACTTTGCGTGAATTGGATTTAATTGAGAATTTAACTAAAAGAAGGTCCATGGTCCAAAAACTACCTGTGCACTTAGTTCAATTACAACTTTTTGCATACCTGAACATCAAATACTCAAACTTCGCCCAAATAATTATTCCCTAAAATCAACTTTAGCCTAAAGTTTTTGTTAACTTTTGCCCTACTAAAAGGCTTAACCCACTTGGTTCGCCATCAACATCATTATGATCAACAAAAACCCACTCTAATCTATCAATAATATTATAACTTGCAACCCAGGGAAGCTTGTCTGGGCACTTAGAAGTTTGCACTTTGCACCCTGCCTTCCACCCTCCCGTCGCCCGCCTCGCACTTGTGTAATTCCTTAGGTAAATTTATAATTACTGCAACGCAGCAACTTGAACTAGTTACGCCTGCAATTGAAGTCCCCTTTCTACCAGGTGCTTTTGGTTCGGAAAAAAAAATTGTATCAAGTTGTTGTCAGTCTGGGTGACCAGGTTGGACACGGCACCAAGGCAATCTAATTTCCATTTGCCGAGCAGACTTTTACCCGACTGCTTCTTTTTCATTAGTTTTTATACCCGCACCTGAACGTAACTAAAAGTTTATACTATGCGAAATTAAGTGGCAGTCTTTTTTGTGTTTTTTGAAAAGTGCTTCTGGTAGTTACGCCGAGTTTATGGAGTTTTGTAGAGTTTTTTTTTGTTCTTTTTATTGATTTTAATGAAAATGCAATTAAAAATTTAGCATACTCACTGGCCCAAGTGCATTAACATTAACGTCAAATGATTTATGCCGTGTTTGACGTTTTAATTAAGCCCCGTCGATGCCCAGCACAAATATACAATCATATACAAGCAGATAGATTGTCCAGAGGGAAAGAGGGGGCTGAGTGTGACAGAACTTTCATTAAGTTTTTGCTTTATTTTTGTGTTAATAATTTATGGCCATTGGTTTTAATTTTTAACGTTAAATTGATTACATTAAATTATGTGCAAAATAATGCACTTAAAAGTCAACTGAATCCAGTGGCAAATACTGAACTGCAGCGAGGCAAACGAAAGAAGCAGTGAAGAGCGGAATAAACCGCAGATTAAATTTACTAAATTTTTGGTTGAAATGTTCTTTAAGTAGTTTTCTAAATTATTATTATCAAATATAGTGACTAAATATCTTTTCTATCGACTGTTAGCAAATGTAGCACCCATCTGGCACTCTGAATTACCTAGTTGCCGTCAACACTATAGTCACCACAATTGATATAGACCCTTAAAACGAATGATAATATCAAACACAAGCTATAATATTAGGAGGGAATCTGAATATGAGATAGCTTGCCAGATGGGTGCCGCGTTTGCTAATATAAAAGACCAATTTTTATGAAATTTTTGGAAAGGTTGGACTAGAAATCCTAAAAATCGTTCAGCACTCTCAGTTTGTCTGCCAAAAAGCAGATCTTATTAGATCCAGGGACAACAAAAACACTGTCAATTCTGTTTCAAGAAACAGTAGAGCGGAGACGAATTGCTAAGGCACTGACTTTTTAAGACTTTTTCCAGTATATTGAAGGGTTGGTGGTGATTCTAGATAATTTTTTGTGCGCTGAACACGAATCTTTTTTCAGAAACGGCCCTTCAAGTCTAGATCTTTGGTAATTTGAGCATTAAGTTGCATAAAATGCATATTTTGACCCTTTTTCGGCACTATTTGTGGGGAACCATTACTAATGTTTAAACTATCTTTGCTATTATTGTAAAGAACTACTCCTTAGGTTGAAAACAATCCTAAGCATTTTTGGGATTTTTTACGCGAAGATAAACCATTTTTAATACATGTGTTATAATTCATTGAATTGTCTACTGCCAAAAAATATGCTATGAAAAATCACTATAGTTGTCTAGGAATCTATATATTAGTACGTTAAGGTTTTTTCATACGAATGTACGGCCCCCTTTTTAGCATAGTAAAACAAATTCAATAAACCCAAAATTTGTTCCATATGTTCGTATGAGTACTTAGACCCCACAATTGCAAAAAAAAAAAATTGTAATTATTTATTGTTTTATAACGAATTAAAAGTTGTACCAATACACACACACTTCACACAAATATCTGAGCAGACCAACGCATTGTTCTTGTTTTAACAGGCCAACACTCTCTGTGAGCTGTGCTCAACTGTAATTTGACATGACGATCAACGGGAAAAAAAGCTTCTACGCATATTTTGTTTTGGTTTTAAGCAGACTTACAGTTGCTGGGTTTAACTAAAATCCAATTGACAAGAAATTTTTGTGCGAGGCAAGTGCTGCTAATAGAATGTATTTCGGAGCGTAAACAATAATTAATATTGTTAAAAAATTTGTTATATTGCTAATCCTATTGATATGTTCGTCTTCCTTTCTAGCATAGTAATGTTGGAATGAGTATTAAGAGCAAAAAAAAATTGTATTCCTATAATTTTTTGTTTTAAAGCGAATTAAAGAGTAATGTTGGAATGAGTATTAAGAGCAAAAAAAAAAATTGTATTCCTATAATTTTTTGTTTTATAGCGAATTAAAGATACGGTGACATGCAGATGGCATTGAATTCAATTGACTCAAAAAAATTGTGCGAAAATAGTCGGTATTGTTCGGGAAACTCGATGAGATACAGGAAAGGTTCGTTATAAGGAAACATACAATTCGATGGCAAATTAACTAATAAAATTAAAGTACTCCGAGCAGAATTGGAGACTGTGCTGTGATCTTGAGATCGATTCGTTATTACATCGAATCGGAAATACATCGAATATTTGGATTTATTGCCTGTGGTAGGGTAAGGCACTATCACAGCGCTACAAAATCCCTTCAAAAAAATGTATAGATTTTGTCTCTCATACCATCCAAAAGCAACATTTCCCAGGCTGTCGGCTTCAAAAATAAAGAAATGAATTGAAAATTGTTTCAAGACTTACACTTTACCAAAACTTTAAGAAAAGATTAAGGAAAGAATGAAACGATGTTTAAAGTTTTCTGGGTAGTATAAAGATTACCAAACTGTGCCAAGTTAGTTAACCAAATGTTGGCTGACTGTTCCAGGGTTTCAAACCGAATCAGATTTTGAACCAAAAACTATGCAAATTGAAAACTTTTTTGACATATTATTTTAGACTTAAAAGTGCACATCGTCTAATGATGTGTTAACTTGTTCGATGGTCGAATTTCGACCAAAGGGCGAGCCTAGTTTTTATTAAATTCTTATACAAATTTAAAACCAAATCCACTGCATACCAATGGGCGGTTCAAAATATAGAGGGTTGCAGGACAAGTGTTTAAAAAGATATATCCTCGGTTAATAAAATTGTAGAACTGCTGATAATAGTTTATTTTGAAGTTAAGAAGAAGTACTATAAGATAATATCAAAGCGCCCAAATAAAGGGTTTTTTTTTTTTACTCCTAACATCGGATATCGTTCATCTGATCTTTAAAATTCCTTCAGCGGATCGATAAAGAAACCCGAATACTTGAAATTTTTCCAGAAGGTAAGGTTCTAAAATTGAAAAATAAATTTGATCAGCCTGCAAGAAACATATGTTCCATACATGTGAAACCTCTATTTCTTACCATCTCTGAGATCTGTTTGTTCATACGGACAGACAGACAGACGGACAGACGGACACTTTTGCACAAACATATTATACTCTGTGTACCTCTGGTACAGAGTATAAAAAATTTGGCTGCAGGTATTCACTACCCTTAATAGACTTTATCTAGTATTTGATAAGCTAAATCTGGCCTCAGATATTTTTAAAAAACCTTGTTGAATTTTGTACTTACATTTAGAATTGAAGGGCTAATTGAACTTTTGAAACTGAAAATTCTTGATTTTTGTCTCGATGCTGACGTTAGTAGTTTGCTTATGCTGTAAATGAAATACCAGATACTCTAGATGAATCTCTCTTATTCTTATTGGTGTTGATTTCATTATCTTATCACTTTACTTTATTTTATCTGATCGTTAACAAACTTGGTGGATCAATAAATAAAGTGGATTACCATTTAAATGAACCTCAAATATGTAAAAGCAATCTCCCCAGAATAATGTAAGAAATTAGTGTTATTTGAACAAGAAAAAGTATCAACATAATTTAATCTTGTTGAACTCCCAGTTTAGCCACAGATGTATTTCATTGCTTAGTTTCCTTCATTTCCATTATCCAAGAAATAACTAAAAATTTCATTTCATTCAAATCTTTTCATAATTCTCCATAAGCTTAGCCTTTTGTAAAGGAATGGACACATTGTCAAGTTTTTCATTTTGTGAAATTATCACAGAAATTGCACAAAGCAACTGTTTAGCTTCCTCCCCGCCTTCCGGTGGCTTCTGTCATTTCGTCTTCAATAAATTGTAAAATTTAAAATGAGCAGCTTGGCTGTCCACAAGGAGATGACTTCACAAACGGTCCTGTGGGAGGGGTGTGGGTAACAGGGGCTTGCTTTATCAAAGCGCACACCTTGAAGGACTCGCACTTTCGTTTCGCTTCGTATTTTTTTTTTTCATTTTTAGTCAAGGATATGCCGAGTGAATTTTATTAGCACTCATAAGTTGTAAAGTGTATGGCAAAGGATCTGAAGGACTTGCAATTGTAGCAGACTTTTGTGCGTTTGCCTTCACTTCATGTTAAACAGATTTTTATTGCAGTTTTCGTCGCTTTTTTCTCTCTCTTTTTTTACTTTGTTGCTCATTTCTGGTTGCTGTTGTTGTTGGTTTTTATTATTTAACATTTCGTTGCCTGTAGGAAATGAAATATTTTTGCATATAAAAAACATTCGACTTCATGCTGTGACAATGTTTTCGCGCTGTTTATGTGGGGAGACGATTCTCTCGGTGCTTTTCATTTTTTTCTCGTTTTATTTGATATTTTTGTTCATTTCCGGCACGTAATAAAATCACCAGGTAAATATGCAAGGAGGGAGCAACAATTTAAATGCATCATAAATAAAAAAGGGATTCATTCAGCCCCTACCCACTCACTTCATTAATCTTTAGTTTGAAGACTTCTGGTCAGAATGCGAGCCTCTGTGTGCTTGTCAGTAGCCAATTCAGGCAATGGCAAATTATGTCATTAGGTTTTGGCCATGTTGAAATTTGTTCAATGAACTGTGTTAAATGTTGTGACTAATTGCGTGTGTGTGTGCTACAGAATGCTGTAGTGGACAGGACAAGACAGGACAGCACGGGATGTTGTTAGTTAGTGGCTGGTTTTGCCACTGTTTTTATGGCAAAAACCAACACGAGGCTGATATAAAAATTAATTGGTTTTTAATGCGCTACATACGACCAAACTTGTTTCAAAGAGACAGGGAAAGCTTAATGAAAGTGAAGTTTGTGTGTGGAGGTTGAAAAAAAAGGTAGCAGGATTAAGGATAGTGGTCATTAGAATAGATATACACAAGCAAATATCGATTAATCAATATTCAAATTAGTGGATAGTTAGAGTAAGTTAAGTTCAGCTGCCTGATCTAGACAAGAGTATTTTCCAGTTCGTTTAACAAGACCTCAGAAACTAATTGCTAAGATAAACAAGAAAAGGCGGCATTTGAATTATAATTATTTCAAGGACTCTGAGTTCATTTCGGAGAGAAGGCAAATAATTTACAGTTAGATATAAAGTAAAACGATCGCAATTACGAAGCGTTTTCATTTTAACGTTCCCGTTTCCATTGAATGTTCGAATTGGTATCGAATTTTAATTCAGCAATAAGGCAGCCTTGACCATTTCTATCAGCACTGGTTTCTTTTCGATCGTTTTTCATTCGTCTTCATGCAATTTCTAATGTACCAATTTAAAGAAAAAACGATCTTAAGTCAAATTGTAGGCTCGAAATATCTATGTTAAAATAAAAACTCTTGCAAGATGAACAGCATTACCGTTGCCAAGAAAATTAATTTTTCATTAACTTTTCATTCCACTGAGTCTTATGCAAAACTTGATCGTTTTTCAAAAATGGGTACAGCTACCCGTAGCGATTCCGCATAATCTGATCGAAATTGAAAATGGGAACAGACCTGTTTTTTTTTTGTTTTAAATAAAAATATTTCTAATCACCTTGGAATATCCATGAAACTACCTAGGCGAAGAGACGATTAAGGCGAAAAATGTTCGAATTGATGGACAAAATCATGGCACAAATAAGGAAGAGGGTTTCGGCAATTGCAAGACTTATAACGGCAAGCTTAAAAAAATTTAAAAAAACTCATTTTTGTTCTAGGATCAAACTCAATTTCGCCGAAGCCTGTACTTAAGTATAACATCCCGAATATTTATTTAATCTCTTTGGAAAACTATTTTTTTTTTTACTTTTGAAGGTAGTGCAGTCCGAAAAGTTGGCAAAATCGCGCATCCATCTAGGAATCGTCAAGCCTTAAATCTCATGTGAAGTATGATGTTCCGATCTTCCCTAAAATCTTTATCCCAAATTTTTGAAGGTAGGGCAGTTCCCTGATCGTTTTAAAACTCATTTCAGCTCTTGGAATCCCCCTTTATTTTACTTTATCTAATCTCTTAAGCCCTTTCTTGAGTATATTGTCGCGACTTTCCTCTAAATCTACTCGGAAAGTTATAACTTCAATAGCTTTTTTCTGTTCAAGGACGGCCCTTAATTCCACCGAATCTTAGCCCTTAAGCCCGTTTTGTTTGCTTAACATTCAGAAATGTCCTTAATTCTGTAAGGAAAGCTTTTATACGTTGGAAGGTGCGAAAGTGAATAAAGTACTATGATTTTTAAAGAAATATGACTCTTTTCTACAATTTATAAACTGAATTCCTAGTGAGCATTTGAATTATCCCTAAAGATTTCTCTTTGAAAGCCAAGCTCGACAGAATAACGAGAATATAATCCCGTAAAGGAAATGGGCTACGCTCACAAATCGAATGTGAACTGATTTCAGGCATTTTTAGAGGTCGGTTGACAATTGCAGGGGCTGTATGGGATCACATATCTTAAAAGGGGTGGCAGCACCATAAATCCGGCATCAATAAGGACTTATAATTAAAATTCCCCAAAATGTTTACGTCTTAATACTTGTCAGTGAACTGAGACGAACAGAACCGTTTTGATTCTTGGTTTTCGGTTCGGTTTGGCATTTTCGAAAGCTGCTTGGGTTAGGCATTGCTTCAGAACCTGTTTGCATCCCTGAGGAATTAATTAATTTGACTTGCGTCCCGGGCGGCAGAACCAAAAGCTACGGCACTGCACATTGGTCGTCGGAAAAGCCATTTTTTTTTGCCATAAAGTCGATATATAAAATATTTGTTTTTTCACGTGTTCGGTTTTTTTCTTCATACATCAGCTAGGATGAAGATTCCCAAAAATATTTTTTTGGTCCATCCCTGTAGCTGATTCAGGGTTGCAAAAACACCAGTCTATCTAAAGCCAGGCACGTGGTGTGTTTGCTAGAAGTAATTGGTTGTGTTTGAAGCAGTGGCATTTGCTGAATTTTTAATGTACAGATTGTGTCAGCCATCTTTGTTGATCAAGGTATTTGAAAACAGAGTGTAAAGAAAACAGAGGTTTGCGTTTGCTTTGTTGTTGGTTTTAGTGTTGTTGTTCTGGTTTCTTTTTAGTACGACCATTCCTAAAAGTTTTTTGATTTTTGTATATAAGAACTAGTGAATCCAGTCCAATCCACCGCAGATGTAAATGTCAAATTAATCTTCAACATGTGCACAATGAGGTGGTTTCAATAGTTTTTGCGCATATTTGCGCCATTTCAAAATAAATTGGATAATTGCAGACGAAGAATTTTTTGCATTAGAGAAATGCTTGACGTTTGGAAATGGAATAAGCAGAACAGTAGTGCGCTGTTGGATTGGGCATTGAAAAAGGACTACCTTCCAAAATTAATATAACCGACATAAAAAGGGAAATGCATGACTTTCAACATTTTACCAAGATAGGACTTGAAAAATGCAACAGACACATGGGTTGACTTACAATAAAAATATGGCTCAGAAGACTATTACTGAAAGTAATCTTGGTTTGCTAAGTTTGACATATGGAAAATCGAGCCTGAAGAGGAAAATTATAACCGATTCTAAAAAAAACTCTCTTCTAAACGCAGCACCAGTTTCTGCAAAAAAGGCTAGGCTAGGGTTTGCAGCAAACATTAAAAACGCCAGATAAACTTGAGATAACGAATTCTCGGGTACTAAAATAACCGATTCCTTTAACCGATTCCTTGAAGCGCTAGCCTTTCTGCTCGACAATTGTATAACCAAAAGACAGTACATACCGCCTGACGGACCATTATGCTACAAGAACCTGACTTGAGGAATTTTTTAAACTTTGTCAAACTTTGCGCGAACTATGAATTTGATGGCTCGACGGGAAAATGAGTTTAAAAGACTCGCCCAATTTTTTTGTCTCTTCACTTTTACCATTACAGCCGACAGATAACTATTGAAAAATCATTTGAAAAATTCGGAATCCACGAACTACAACTTTCCAGAAGAAGAAGTAAATCATGAATCTGATGAATGTGATGAATATTGAATATAAAAAATTAATTTTCCATTATATTTCTCTTAAATTATATTTCAAATTCATCATATAAAATAAAATCTTTTTGAAAGTTGGCAGATTTATATGGCAGGTAGGTGAAGCAGTGGTCCAATCGAGTCATAATATTATTCGAAATTTACATTTGTCCGGTCAAATATTAGTGCAAAATTGCAGTGCTGTATTTTTATTTTTGGACTTTTTAACAAAAAATAGACTATGTATTCCGATCACTTTGCACTTAACTGGCACTTACAAATAGATTTCAAAATACTGGGCTGGAAAAGTTTCGATTTGGTCTTAATAGATAGAGAAAAAAATTTGGCCCCGATCGGACATCATTTGATGGACGCACTCTCGGCCTCAAGATCGTAAAATTAAAATATATGGGAAAATAATGGAATAAGTTTCGAATTTTTAAATTTTTGTTTTAAGTGTTAATTGCATATTATTCTGTTAGAGAAATATCTCAGCAACTATTTAAATATAGGTGTTAAATATTTTGAACAACAAAACAAAAAATTTTCGTCATTTTTTCTTTGTTTCTGTTATTATTAGTTGAAAAAAGTTTAAATTAAATAACTTTAAGCATAGTTCAATACATTTTTATTTGGTTTTACGTAAACAATAAATTCATCATATTTAGTTACGACTTGAGATCGTTTTTTTAGTTTCGGTACAGCTCAACAAATTGAAGACGATTGATTCGAAGTTTTTGAATCTTTCGAAATCGTTTATTTGTAGAGATCGTTAACTACGAATAGGTCATTGCAAAACTCCAAAGCGTTTTGGCAGTCATCGCTTTCATTCCAAGCCGAGATTCCAACTTTAAAAAAAGAGAAAGAGAGGCAAAAATTTTCAAAAAAGGTAATTGTCTTAAATCACGCAAGTCTTTTGGATTCATTATACGTAGATTTTCCAATAATTCAAACACTAGTGTCTTTGATTGTAGGCGTCGAGCCATTTTTCTTTTCTCCGTTAGTTCTACATAAGGATCAAAGATCGACAAGGCTATTGTTTCCGGAGCTAGATACCATAGATGGTTTTTAGTTTTTGCCCAAGTTATTTCTAATGCACATGCGTCAATATATTTGTAAGCAATCGCATCCTTAATAAATTGAAGATCCCGATTTGGAGCAGCAATTGCGTTGGGGCATCCATATCAATCTTTTATTTAAAGAACTATAAAAATACACACGTCTGTTCTTTTAACGTCATTTTGAAATGGTTTCGGAAAGAAACATTTTTAAGCTGTAAATGGCTTTGATCATAGTCCGAGCATTGGACGTTGAAATTTTGAAGTATCCTTGTAGCTCACAAGAACTGCAATGCGATCCACTTTCTTACTACTAGTAAGTCCTTCCTTTATTTTTTCATCTCAGTAAACTACCAACGATTGTGCATTTGTTATCTATAAAACACAAATTCAAAAGTATTACGAGGATGAAATTTAGAAAAGCAAAAGTTTCAACAAAATTACTTCTTCTTCAAAATCCGCATTAACACATGTAAGTCCAACCTTTCAATATTTCTTACGAGATTTTTGAATCTAGTTTCGATTTATCACAAGCTCATTTGTATTTACTCCCAATGCTTCAGCGGTTTCCATTAATATGTGAACTGCTTTTCTGTCAGATATTTTGGAGTCACCAAGCGCTGTCGCCAGGCGTGGAGTAATCCACTCTTCGCGTCCTCGTTTAATACGACTTTCCATGTCGAAGGATTCTTCAAAATCTTTAGATTCTTCGTAATTTTCGGAGAAATCATCAGTCTGACTGACAACTCCAGATTCAAGAAAAATACGTTAGTCTTTTCATATTAAGTTTTTAATGAATATTCTTACCAGTCGCTTGCTCTGCAATTTGCGAGTGTGTCCTTGTTCGTGATTCAAATATTTCCTGGCGTTCTCTAGATCGTATTTCTCGCTCATAAAGCTTCCTATCTACTCCAAGCATGCATCTGGGACGACTCTTTTTTCGTTCCTCCAGCAAAAATGGCCTGGCCTCTTCAATTCCAATTTCTTTCAGTGCATCGCTAGAGATTCTCCGATGCTGCGAGTTCCAATAAAACGTGATTTTAAGGCTGCCATTGTTCTTTAGATACGTAAACAAGTGTAACGGAATAACGGTTTGTCAGCTGTTTTGCATTCCGATAAATTCTACTAACTATCGGTATCGATAAGCAAAGTCAAATCTCTTGAATATTAAAATAATAAAAAACCGGCATAGACAAAATCCAATAAAAATGTTTTATTTTATCTTTAAAAAGATTAACTACCAAAAATGAGTAAAATTTGGTGTTTTGGTGTGATTAAAGCCAAGACTACGCTCAAAATATTTACCCTTTATATTCAAATAGCAGTTGAGATGTTCCCCAAACAAAATTAAATAGGTACAATTAACACTTAAAACAAAAATTTTTGATTCTCAATTCAAAACTCATCCCAGATTTTTCCCATATATTTTAATTTTTCGATCTTTAGGCCGAGCGCGCGTCTATCAAACGTTCTCCAAACGGGGCCAAATTTTTTTTCATATCTATTGGGACCTAAACGAAATTTTTCCAGCCCAGTATTTTGAAATCTCGCCTCCGCATTACCAAACATATTAAGACCAACTCGAATCAGTTCCAAAAAAGATTTGTCTTAAATGGAAGTCAGAACAGACATCTCACTCCATATGAGCAAAGACTTCGATTAATTAAACTCTCTTCCCTTGAAATTTGTAGATTTTTGTTCCTTCAATTCCATTTCCCTTTACTAGAAATTTTGTTCAGAAAAATATATGACACTAAAACAAATCAAGAAAGAATTAGGTATTTTAGGTTTATAATAGTTCACGAATATTCCCAGAATGACTAAATTATAAATATAACACTTAACAATTTACTAAAACGTCTTTTAAAAGTCCGTTCTAAATTTTGTATGCTGAATCTTTAATATCCTTGCAAGTGCTCACTCCAAAGCTAATTCTAAAGGTAAAATAAAAACCATTAAATTCTTGAAAGACCTTAAAAAAAGTGTTTTCTGTTTATAGTCCCTTGTCAACTAAGTACCTACCCAACTGTTAATTGCCATCACATAAAAATGCCAACTTGATGCAGCTCAGCCAATTTCTTAGCTACTCAAAAAGAACCCTTTACACTTTCATCAACTTTGTGCAGTTTATCATCCCTTTGTCCCTTCCTTTCCATTTAACGCTTGGATCACACACAATCAGACGGTTGGGAAAAAACGAAAGGATATCCACCGAAATGAGTGTGGAAATAAAACCAGCGTGACCCAAGCTAAGACTTGGCTCAAAGTCTGCAAGGCGGTTACTGCTGGATTTGCTGGGGTATTAACACCATTCACTTTTTGTAACATATTTTCTTTGCTTTGCGCCACTTTCGGGCGTACCATCTACGCATTGGGTTTTGGCCATTAGGTTTCGATTTGAAGTTACTTCGCGTGGGTTAGACAGCTTTGAGGTGGTGCTTAAGTCCGTTTGGAGCTTTAAGGAATAAGAAAGGTAAACAAGAACTCGCGGGAATGAAAATAGTTGTTATTTAATAAAAAAATCTGATACAGAAAATTATAAATAAATTGTTACAAAATTGTATATCAAACTGTAAAACTGAGTTTTGAGCATTTCACCTAAGCTTTTTGCTTATTTTTCGCCAGAGAAACCACCAAAAGTGTGCTCGAGAGCTTACCAAATGCTAGTTTTGGTATATTTCCTACTCTGGCACCAGCACGAAACCAATTTTCTTGTCAAACCGTTAATCTTGACAGCAGTTTGCCTTGTCCACAGTCCAGGCTAAGCTTCCATCCTCCTTCCTTGCCTTCCATCAAGTTCATTTTACTTTTGCTTCCTCGCAACTTGCACCTAAATTACAATCACTTAGAGCACTTTTAGTAGACATTATGCACTCATTTTAGACTTCCGTCTAATTTACATGCTATTTAAATTATGTTGGAAGCCGAAGGAGGAGCCGGAGCGACTCTTCTTGGCCCAAAATGTTGTATAAACCAGCTTCATCAGAATGCCTGTCTGTCGCGTGGGTGCCTGGTGGCTGCTCCATTCAAAGTTGCAGCAGCTGCCGCAGCTACTTTGTAAAAACTTTTTCTATATGGCAGCTGGAGATCCTGCACATCCTTTAGCCCAACTGCATAAAATTCTTGCCCAATATAATTTTAAAGAGCCCAAGCCAAGTGGCCTTCATCCTTTCACCTATCCTTTCCCACGATCTGTCTGTAAGCTTTTGCAATAAAAATGAATTAAATGCAATGAAGCAGCAACATAGCCAGGTCCTATCCTGCCGGCACCTCGGGGCGCGCAAATTGTTGCAACAAAGTGGAAGCAGCAGCGGGAGCTGGAGCAACTGGTGTCAGTTATTGTTGGCAACTCCCTGTCTCTTCAGGTAGCAGCGGATGGTTAAGTACAAAGTACAGGGCAGACTACATAGATTCGTTTACTGCCACTCCCCCCGCCTCCTCTCTTCATGGTGCATTTAATGGCAATTTGTAGTCGAAGGCGGCAGCTTCATGCAAATTTTGTGGCTTACAGTTTATCAAGCCCAGCTTCTTCCACGCCCCGACACGCCCCCATTCCGCTTAGGTTCGCATCCTTCTCCTAGGCATTTGAAATGCGTAAGTTTTGCATAAACTGCGTAAGTGGATGCCTGTCTTGTCTGTTGCCTTTGTTGCGGTTTTTATAGCTATTTGAGTTAACAAAAGCACGTAAAGTAACATTTTGTTGTTGATAGATTAAGTGAAATGAAGTTTTGACTAAGAACTTTATTAAAACTGACCGGCAATTGAGAAATTGAAATGAATTTAAATTGAATTTAGAGAATGTTAAATTAAGTAACCTATTCTTACAATTTAAGTCAGGCACTGCAAACTACAAGGTATTTCGGACTGATCAACATACAATATAAACGTTTGTGAGGCAAAGTCTCAGGGTCAAAAATTTCCTTTACTTGTATGCTTGTGAGTTTATTGATCAACAAAGTTCTGTTAAGCTGTACAGTGCACATTGGGCCAGATTCCCTTTTTTTTTGGCATAAATATACTTTATACATTATGTGGTCGGAGATGCTTCCTTCTATGCGTTACAAACATCTGGACAATTTTATAATACCCTCTGCAAGGGTATAAAAAGGCGTTTGGACACCTCGAAGCAAGATTCAAAAGTATTGGGGAAAGGCCTTCGGCATGCGTTGTACACAACTTTTTAACTGCATGTGGAGAAGAAGCACCTGAAGGATATTTCCTAGTTCCCACATGTATCGAGAGGGAAAAGCCCAACTTAAGCCTGATTATAGAAGACCGCAGAAGAGAGGTGGAAATTATAAGAAATGCCAAGGCTTATCATTTTTGTAATAATTAATTGTATTTTTAAACTGAACATTGTATGGTCCTCTAAGAATCGCTAAAATTTGTCGTAACGCTCTCAGCGGTCTACCGGAAGTCCTAATTGCATTGATCCAATAATTCTGTCTGTCGGTTGACTTTTCGGTTACTTTGCAGATGGTTTACCACACTCGGAAAATTATTTTTATATATTTTTAGAAAATCACCCTAGAATTGAAGTCGCCCTAAAACTTAGAAAAAATTTCTATAATTAAGGAAACTTTCTCTCATATTAAGAAAAACTACCCCAAACTTAAATTTTTTCGAAAAACTTTTCTAAAATTTAGAAAATGTGAACTTTTTTCTAAATTTTAGGGTGAATTTGGTTTGCTTTAATTTTAGGGTAATTTTGCCTTTGGTTTTAGAAAATAATAGTTGAAAATTAAGAAATTAAGAAAATTTTTAAATCCTTCCTGTTCTTAAAATTTTTCGAAGTTACCGGTTAACAAGCGTCTTTGTGACGGCACTTGTGTACACGCAGTACTGCACATAAGCAATGTGTGAAGAATGCAGATGTGTTGAGCATGAGTTGATTTCATCTTCCTGCAAGTTCGTTGCACCAAGACTACACTCAGAAAAAAGTGATTTCAGAAATTTAAGGAATCTGCTTATCTGCTTTTTAATTGCTGTGGAGAGACTGGTTTGCCTCCCCAATTGGCCAAGTTAACCAAACGAAATAAGATTAGCACGGCGCGCAAAATAATTAAACAAGTCTTGTTTAATTGAGTTCACGTATGCAAGTGACTCGCCTACTCTTACAAATTTTCTAATGCGACCAAAGCGTCGCTAGTGACTGCGCTGCTGCGAGTGGGCTTGAGAGAGCGACTGCCCAGCTGCAATGTCTAAATATAGAACAGGCGAGGGAGGGAAATATGTATAACAAGAGCGAGTATCAAAGCAAAAAAACATAATTTGGTGGCAGATGGCCATTGATTTGATAGACATTAATAACAGGTTGACATAGTTATAGAAACTTTACATGGAGGGAAAAGCGCAGGGGCTCTGGCCCGAACAATTGCCTTAAAAATGGTAAATATAGCCTGAATCTTTAATTTTAAAGAAAAAAAGTTTGAGGAATTTGATGGCTTAAAAATAGTCCATTGGGTTAAAAAATAGATTAATGCATTGAAAAATATAGACAACGGTAAAAAATAAATTAAATGAGAAAAAAACTAAAAAAACGATGCTCCTACTGGGATTTGAACCCACGATCTCAACGTTTTATAGAAAAAACAGCCCTTCTCTGAACTAAATTCCTGCTTTCTGAATTCATTCCAAAATGCCATGATGGTTTGAGCAAAATTTATAATATAATTTAGACGACTGGACAGAATTGGCTATTGTGGTGGTGGAGGCTAAAGTATAAGCTATTGCTGATGTAGTGTGTCGAGGTCCTGAGTTCGAATCCCAGTAAAGGTATCAATCACACAAAGTAAATGGGAGTGAAGAGTGTGTGGGCGTGTCCGAGACCGTAAATTTGAGAAAATTTGTTCTTACTTTTTAATAAAAATTGCCATAAAATTTAGAAAAACTTTCTCTTTTTTAGGGCTTTCACCCTATTATTGAGACACAAGTTTCAATAATTTTCAGAAAAGTTTTTCTTAAAAATAATGTGATTCGCTTTTGGCCCTTTTTTTAGGGCGATTTTCTAAAAATAAGGGCGAAAATGACCTTTTTAGGGAGAATTGTTTTTTGAGTGCAGGATTCAAGATGCTTGAACAGTCAAGTCAAAATCTTATAATTTTTGATCGGGAACCCCCAAGCACTTGAGACACTTTTGAAGTGCGCCCACTGAAACCAATAACAATCTACTGTTGAGTCACGTCACCCAGACTATGTATTTCCAATAGGAAAAATTCTCGGAGTTTCGACTTTGACAGTTTTTACGAAGCTGCGCCCAGTGTGAAAAGGGTATAAAGCTAAGTTCACATAGGCAAATAATTTGCCCCAATTTAAATGAAACTTTTGCTAAATAGCCATGATGGCAGCTGTTGAATGACTTAAATAGAAAGCTATGGTTCCATTTACAAATAATTTGCTCAAATATGGCCATAAAGTGGACTATTTAGGCATATTTAGCCAAATTTGTACCGAAATTTGTCCAAATAATTTGCCTATATGAACTAAGCATAAGGAAGCCAAAATCGGATATAAGAGCCTTAGAGTTCCCAATTCAGGAATATGTATTTACTTGCTATAAACTAGACTAAGAATGAGTCGACTAAATAACATTTTTTAAAACCCCCGCTTGAAAAATCCTGCTAAGCCACAAAACTCGTTTATTTCTTAGAAATTTTCTTAGAATTTTTTTTCCAATGAGGAAAAACTTACACCTAAGAGACACTAAGTCTGAAAGCGTTCTTATATTGAGGAGTGAAATTTTCCTATGACTGAATTTATAATACTTTCCAGGACAGCCGGTTGTGGTGCAGCGGGAATTAAGTGTGCCTGCTGTGCAAGAGGTCGTGGGTACAGGTGGAGAACTATCGATAGTCGTTATCATCGATAGCTTTTTTCCAAACCATAGCTATCAATAGTTTCCGATATGTTATTTTATAAAAATTTGCCTAAAAATCAAGATTTGAATTAAAAAACCAAACTAATATTCCACAAAATATATTTAATTAACATACACTACTTTTATACACACAAAATTTATTGTGCAACATAGTAATCGGGTGTGTTCCAAAAATCTCTAGATTTTCGTAGAACCGATTGGATTTTTTTTTTTTTTTGCCTTGGGTTGTCACACATATTGTAGTGTGTGACTTGTCACTTAGTCGTGACGTAGATAATGGCCGCTTTACGCATAGATAATGGCGGAAGACGCGTGCCTTGACAAAGGCTGAACGCGCAAACAAGTGACTCAATGAGACCACAAGGAGTTCTCCTTCGAACGAAGTGCAATGAACGAAGCTTCCAGAGAGAGTGCCGATTGGATTTTGAACTAAACTATCAGTCCTTCACATTTAGTGTCAAGAATAATATCGCCTACTAGATTATAGGAAAGGAAAACTGTACGCTTGAAATGTACTTGGTGCTGAGCAGTCACCTTTAAATCTCTCAACTTTAGTCATCTAATCTAGTGGCCTGGCATTTTGGAGACACTTCACATGTAAAGGCAAGCAGTTGCAGTTCGAAATGAAACCGTTTACACGAAAATCTCTAGAGGTTTCTGGAACATCGCCGATTAGTTATGTTTAGCAGTTTGAATAAGCTACTTTGATTACAGTAGTTCACAAGCGACAAATCAAGCTTTGTAAAATGGTTTTCTTTGGGAAAATTGAACTTATAGTCTAGCTTTTATTTCCAAAAACTGAGATATCTAGAGCATAGTGTCTAATATAACCCTCATTAACTTTGTAATTCACCAAGGGACTAAAACGTGGTTACGGGGGTCTTCTCATTCAAAACCCGTTTTTGGACCCTTTTAAAAATTCTTTTTGAAGTTGAAACTTTTTTATTTATTGTATTACAAGGTTCATAATAAATTTTTTTGCTCGTACGAGGGCTGTTCATAACTTCAGTTTTATTCCAGCGCAGTCTCGTATGAAAAAAACGTAATTAGATATCTCTACTCAAACTTAATTTTGTGATTTTTTGACAAATGCGGCCATTCAAAAAAATTTCATTCGGGCTTTTTTTTTTTAAAAAAAATATAAAAATTTTTTAAAATTATCCCCGGTGTACAATTCTGCTCGATTACTTGTTTCTGAAATCGTCTTACTGAGTCGGCCGCCGTTCGAAAACGTGGTTTCGTAAACGTTTTTTAGTAATTTTTGGAAATTTGAGTTTTACTCCTTTCACTTTGTTTCATCAAACTCGCCGATGGTCATACGAGGTTTAAAATCTCATACCATTTTGGGTTTAGCACATTGGGTCACTAGCATCCTAAACTATTGGTTTTCAAAATCCTTTTGGATATTTTTGAATATCCAAGCTATAAATAAATGCAAAAAAATCAAAAAATTGTCAATGAAGACCCCCTTAAGGAATACGGTATTCAACTACCCTTTTACATAAACCCTTTTAAATAAACCAAAGCTGAACATTTACATCATTTTCTAGAGATTCTTTCCTTCCGACATTTCATTAGATGTACCGAGGTGGGATCCAACCCACGATCTTTTGCACAGCGGACGCACACACTACCCCTTAAATTACTCCACAAAAAAAGTGAACATTGGAATTTGTATGATGTAACCGTTAAGGTAAGTCGCTTACCAAATTTCTAGTTGTATGTCTTTTAGGATTGGGCTGTAGATTCATTTCAAATAATTACATTTTACAGCAACAGGTCTTCTTTAACAATACGAGTGAGAATTTATCTTTAAACATAATTCCAATCGCATTTCACGAATCAAATCAACATTTATCACACCTTAACACCTGTTATCTACCATGGCCACTTTCCATTCTCCCACTCGAGGCCAGACCGGCTAATAAACGGTAAATATTGTAACATTTAAGCGCACGCAACACGCAGGCAGACAGACAGATACACAGAGAATAAACTGCGGCGCTTCTCGCTTCACTCATTCAACACTTAAGTGAGCCAACACTTTGTGCCAGCTCAAGTGTAATTTCCATTGTTTGCATTCACACGAACACACACACACACACACACACTCACAGGCACGTAAAACAATTACATGAACTGAGGAGCACAACTAAGCGTTGACAGCCGTCAATTACTCACAACTGCAAAGCGCTGCACATTGCTGCCTGCCGCCTGGGGGTAGGCAATAGAAAATTGTCAGCGAGCAAAAAAAAAAAAACATGTTGTCCCTCCCTCAACTCATAAAACTTCAGACACACCAGCGTTCAAGCATGCAATTAGGTGCTTAATGTGTTTATTAAAAGTGAAAATGCCAAACAAGTTTGCCAGGGGATGGGGATGAAAGTGATGTGATGGCTGGCGGTCGGCTTAAAGTTAACAGTATGTGTTACCAAAGTTTTGCATGTATAGCTGAGGCTTACATCTGTGGGTCTGATAACGCAGAGCAGTGCACAGAGAAATCCTTAAGAGTTTCCTTTTCACAAGTAACAATATAAAATGTAATTCGCTAAAGTTCCTTGCGCTACTCTTCAGGAAGTACAAATGCGAAACATCTAGAACCTTGCAAAGTCTTTTAACACCTCAGTAACATCTCAGCTAAACTTGTTTTTGATTAACATACCTGTTGCTCGCCACAGTCGCAGCTGCCATTTGCTCACTTTCATATCAATTTGCCTCATCTGCTTGGACAATGCAAATGTTTTCTTTTTTTCTTCTTCCGCTAGGGCCCTAGATCTTTCGTTCTCTAAAAGCCACTGACCATGAAATTGAATGACAAGCTAAATCAGTCAACCAACAAAATAAAATGTCACACATGAAACAGGAAAATGGAACAGAGCTGATAAGCAGGGCGGGAAGCGGGCTGGTGGGTTGAGGCGAGGCAAGTCAAGTGCATGTGTGTGGGCCATTTGCAACTATTTTACTGTGTCGATGTGTGGGAAAGCAATCAAAGCCCACATCAAATCAAAATAATGCCATCATTTATTTTCAATGAACTTCAACGACTTGCTTCTCTTCTTCATTACGACTCTACCGAGGGATTGCCTGAAGACATGCAAAAAGCATTATACAAATTTATATGGCAGAACCGATGATGGATTACACTATAAAATAAATTGGGTTAATTATATGCGTAGCATAAATTCAAATCAAGATCAAAACTTAGAAAAATTTCAGCTCTCGTTCCTTTTCAATAAGCTAATCCATTTATTCCACGCTCCCCTTTGGAAAGAGTATAGGGGAAACAATCACATGCACTGATTTCTTACTCCCAACCAATCCATTCTCACAGCCTCACTATCGCCCATTGATTGCATAACAATAGATAAACATTCCCATACCTCAACCCAGCTTCCCTCTCTCTGTCACCGCCGACTAAAACAATGGCTGAGGCCACATAAAAAAAGAAGAAGAATAGAGAAATAAAAACAAAAACCCCATCTGTGGATGCTAAAGCATTTCGCATCAAAATAGTAATGAAAGTCATTCATATGTTTGGTTTTTCTATTCCTATTTTTTGTTGTTTCCTATAAAATTTCCGGCAGGTCGCGTGGTAGGCTGAAAATTTATTGCATACTCTTAGGCAGTGCATGACAGTCTGGTGTGAGTGTGTGGGTGCGGGGAGTATGGCGACATGTGTATGCTGCTGTTCTTTCAATAGCAATTAAAGTGAATGGCGTTTTGTTGTTTTTTTCCAAAGATGTCGATTTAAGTTTTAATAGCTTTTGCTGCAGGATTGAGATGTGTTCTTAGCGAAATTGATGAATTGATTGAGTGGGTGGGGATGCATGTGTATGTGTTTGGGCGGTAGCTGATATGGAATGAGAATAATGACTGGGATTAGTATGGCTTTTTCGACACAATTTTGCACCACTCTTCGCTAGTAAGTCGGAAATTCTATCGTGATTCTTTGCTGACTTAAGTACCTAAAGCTCGATTCTATTTCGAACCAGTTAGTAAAGTATATAAACTTTTCATAGCTGCACTTGGTTTATTGGTTCTATTTAATAGCTTTCCTTAATCTTGAATACTCCAAATTTAGAAATATTCAAAGCAAATAGTTGTGAAATGGTACCATTTATGTAATTGAAACCTTTAAAAATTGGGATTTTGGTGTATCTTTTATAAACATATACGTGAGGACTAACAAAAGTTCGGTAAGTTGACTAGAAAAAAATCAAATAATATCAATTATCTTCGCTTTAATATTAAAGACATTTTCCCTCAATTTTCTTAAATTTTTGGAAATAAACAGAAATTACAAGGTGCTAGACCCGGAGAATATGGTTCTGCACGTATTTCTTGGATGCCAGAGAGCGCAACAAAGTTACTTGTTTTTTCGGCGGTGTGAGCTGGCGCGTTATCATGATGTAAATAGCGCTGCAATTCCCCTTTCCTTTTGGTTTTCCAACAAATTTTTGGAAACTTTTGCCAAGCAGTCTTCGGTATACCATTTAGCAGTAACGGTCTGACCCTTTTCCAAGGGAATAGCAGCTACAAATTTTGATCTGCTTAAGTAAACTGATATCATCACTTTTGTTGCTGACTTTTGTTGCTTAGCTTTTATGGGTGGGCTTGCTCCACACAGTGGGCGCTTCCATAGGCCAAAAACAAAAAAAGAATTCCCAAATTTTTAAGAAATGTTTGGCTGTACCACCTCTAATATGAATAAAGCTTCCACTACTAACTTTTTTTCTGTTTACTTTAACACCAATTTCTAGAAATAGCAATCAAAGTGAAAGCACTTGCTCAGTAGCTTTTTCATTTTTAAATACAGGCCTCTGTAGCTTGACTCTAAAAATAAAAATGTACAGGAAAAAGTGTCCAAATAAATTGAACGAAATATGCATTTTGAGCATGAAGGTTATTACTATGTCTTAAAAATATAATTAGTGATTTAATTGTTGTGTTCTTTTTGTAAGGTCAATGTTTACTAATGTGTAATTTTAATGTGTGTTGCAATTTTTTCTTAGAAGGCTTAAGATGTAGCGCCCCTCTCAGCCCCTCCTAATTCTTTTTCTCCGAAATAGGCCGTAATACTCAAAAATGCAGTAAGTGCCGATTTCTCCAAACATATTCGCTAAAAAGCTTCTGTTTTGAGAACTTTTTTTTAGTTTCGTTGTTGTTTTTTCCGTTTCTATGCTATCTCCTCCGTCAGTTTGAAAGCTATCTTCACCAAACTTTTGCACGAAGTCTTTTGGTACATATACGCTGCACATTTGACGGAACCGGCCGGATCGGATGACTATAGCATATAGCTGTCATATTAACGATCGGTCGAAAAACTAGTTCTAGTGAAAAAAGACTTTTTTGTTTTCAATGAAACCGTCTCCAAACTAAGTATTTCTTAGTTTACTATGCTTTTCTATGATTCCACTAAATTTGGTCGAAATCGGACTTCTATATAGTATAGCTCCCATAGAAAGGTAAGTTCCGAAAAGTAGTCTTATTTAGAAAAACAAACTGCAAGGGTATACAAAACTTCGGCCGAGCCGAGCTTAAGTGGAATTAAGTTTTAAATAGTAAGTCTTATAAAAAGCTGACTAAATATATTTATTACTGAAGTAGCTCTTTATTAGTTAAGACCTTTAAATTGCTTATTGAAGTAACTCATTCTTAAAATAGATTAAATCAACTGTTTATGCCCTTAACTGTGAATATATTGTGTGGGTTCAAATGAGCTGAACAAGTTCTATAGTATTTTGCTTAAATTATTAAATTCTCTCAAACCATAAAGCCTATACATTTTTTATTTACTTAACTAGCCATGATCCCAACGTGCAGCTTCTGCAACAAGTCTCCTTCAACGCTCCAACATATATTTGTCCAACGTCACTTTTGATCCTAATAGCCTTAACATAGACGCAATAATTCAATTTCTTCGAACTTCAAACCTAATGTAAAGTGGCTTGACACAGCCCCAAAGGGCCAAAACCGAGCCTCTCTCAATCTCTTGGCTTGTGCGCTTCTAATTTTCGCACAAGAGAAAGGGACATACAGTTCAACGCCGAATCCGAAAGGCAGTTTGAGAAGCTTTTGCATGGCTAATTACTACAAAGCTGGCGCCAACAGCAGAGAGGGGTGACCGGGTGTAAAGTTTATTCAAAGGAAAAACTTTTCATTAGATGTTCCGAGGCGGGATCGAACCCACGAACTCTTGCACACGGTCGCGCACACTATCCGCTGAGCCGCCCGGCCACTAATCAACTTACCATAAACTCCTAGACTAATTTTCCCAATTTTTTTCCATCACTCACTCTGATACTAACAATTAACAATTAATTTTGTAAATAGTTCAATGTTCCATCCATAATTTGTAAATATAAATTATTAACCTTAAGTCCCTGTAGATATCGCTTTAAACAATGTTCGTTCCCAATTTTACATTGTCCTCGAGCATATTATAAATAGAACAAGAAAGAAAGTCGGTCAAGCCCAACAATAACATACTCTGTACCCGTGAAGTGCTGCCCATCACCGTTGCGACCGGTGCTGCCCATAATTGTTTGTTTTCCTTATCACTCGAATATCGTTCATCCGATCTCTAAAATTCCTTCAGAGGAGCGATAAAGAATCCCGAATACTAAATATGTCCAGAAGGTTCGAACCTTCTATCTATATGGGAGATATGACGTTTTTTTCGATATTGAGGGGGCGTCGCTAAAACTGAAAATAAGCTTGATCTGCCTGCAAGTATAAGAAACATATGTTCCATACATGTCAAACCTCTAACTCTTACCATCTCTGAGATCTGTTTGTTCATACTGACAGATGGACACTTTTGCACAAACTTAATATGTTCTGTGTACCTCTGTGTACTCTGTGTCTACAGAGTATAAAAATAAATTTAAATCTCTCAAACTATACATAGAAACAACCAGGGCTGCAAGCCCAAAGCAAATTTTTCGGATTGCTGCCTCGCAAGTTCGAAACAAAATTTATCAATGGTTAAGGCTCGGAAATTTGAGGTTTACGGTTTTTGTGCAAAGGCTTGGGTTCGAACCTTGGTTCAGTCCATGATTTACACAAAAATAATCATTTCTATTCCGTCGTTCTACTAATTATATTCGACGTAATAACGACACAAATCTAACATAAGATTTCGCGTCGGACGCGGTTTGGGAAAACACTTGGGAACACATATTAATTCACAGTATAATTTACTGTAAGGTAAAATTCCATTTCGTAGTCTTTAAAAAAAATTACCAATATAATATTCAGCAATTGCTTTTATGAATAATTCAATAGCTTTGGAGTCGAGAATCTTGAGAAAATTAAGATGATTATTGGTGGGAACTTTTAGAGTAACTCTGAACAATTTTTCTAGATTTGGTTGTTAAGCATTTTCCAGTGTGATCTTAAGACTCCAGTTGCCGGAATCGCACAGATCACAAAAGAAGTTGCTAGGCAGCAGTTCAAATTTTTTGATGTCTGCTTTTATTTCTTAAGAGGTTCGGTTCAATGGTTCGGTTTCCAATAAAATAAAATTCGGAATCCGAACTCGGTCAAACCGTTTGCACTCCTTTAAAAATTAATCGTATCTTTAGAATCTATTGGAAAGTTGCTAAGATGGAAAGTTGCTTAGTTACAACTTCTCATCGAAATCGGAAAATGGTAATATGATGGTTTTAGATCGGATCCATACGGTGGATCTGACACCACTTCCCAATTCTCCTCCGATAATATTTGAAAAGTGAAAGAGTTTGCGGTCAATCGTTGCGATGCATCGCGATTGTGGGAAAGAAAACCTTTGCGATAGGCTAGTCTAAAATACTTTTTTTTCGATATGTGATTCCAATCTAGGTAGCTGAGAACAGTACACATCCAAAAACATCGATTTATTCCATGCAAGTAACATTTAAAGATTCACCAAACAGACAGGGGTGTGCGGGAATCGGAATTTTTTAAATGTTCTCGCTTTCAAAAACCAACTAGGTTATTTGACTTTTAATTATTAATTTTTTTTGGTTTTCGTTTAACACTTTTGAGCGTCAAACAAATGTTCAAATGTTTCTGGGAAATCGCAACTCTTTTCAATTCCGATCATTCGAATTCAAGAAAGGGAACTGGCCCGGTTATCTTTTTGTGGGGTAAATTGGCATTTGATGTCGGCCTTTGGGGGCTCTCGCTTGCTCCAATATAGTTTTCGCCAGAAGTTATTGAAAACAACCCATAACCATTCAGGATTGAACTTCCTGCAAAGAATGTGCTTACCGAATTTGGAACATTTGCCGAATTCCACATTTTTTAAGCTGTTTTTTTACTCGCTAAAGCAAACAAAGACCAGCTAAACACCATATCGTTATTATTACTTCTTACCTGAGTGTTTCATTAGCTAATCGCGAAACGGCAAACGAGTTGTATTGCTGTTTTCGGTGACCAACTGGATGAGCTGACCAGTAGTTGCCAATCGCCGTGTAATGCATTTTAGGTTCATAAAGGCAAGTTTCTCACCTCTTTATTTTCAGCCATAGCCGTTTTCTGATTCCAAATTAACTTGCCAACCCGGACTATTGGTACAAGTGTAGACTTTGATTACAACAGGAAGCTCTTTTGAGTTTGCATCGACATATTGCCACCGCCTAGAGGTACACAGTGCAATTTTACCAAAATGCACGACTGAAACTTCAACTGACCGAACCAAAATGCTGGGCAATAGTAGCATTCCACTCCGCCTCATCACCATCCAATACTTGACTTCTGCCTGTCCGTTTTGGGTGAAAATTTGACATTCGAACATAACTCAAAATACGCGATGGGAAACTTGAAGCGATGCCAGTGAGTCAGGACGTAGCGTTTGCCACCTGCAATGGCACGCACACACCTCTGACAGTTTAACTGTCATTAATAAAGAGTGGCGCACACTCACACACACACACACAGGGAGTCACTAACACACATGTAGAGCACGCATAATTGATGTGTTTTTGTGAGTTATGGTGAAGCTTTTCGACCAGGCACATAGCTGACTTGCCAACTTTTGCCAGGCTCATTCACATTTGCCAGGGTCAGGACCCCCCACTAGAAGTTGTGTGCTTGGTGTACGCTTATCGGCCGGTAGGGGACGCATTTAACGTCTCCGGTTCTACTTTATCGTCGACCCGGGGCGCCCTCGACTTGTTTGTCAGCGACTGAGTGATGACTTCAAATTGGCCATCGCCAATGATGACGGCGGTGGCGGTGTCGGCGGCCGTTTCTACGTGTAGACGTGTGTATATATTTAATGATGCTACCGAAAAAACACATGTGTTTGTGTCTCAAATGCAAGATGGAAGCATGTGTAGTAAGCTATTAGCTAGCAAAGAATGGGGTATATGGGTTTTGCTAGAAAAAGTGATACTTTATTGCCTTTGGAAAAAAGGTGTTAGCGTGGCTAATGTGAAACATGCGGTTTAAGATGTGCCTTGACTTCCACTTACATGTGCGGGCGTGGGTGTTTCTCGGTACTCATAACTTGAAGGTCAGTACTCGGTACTCAGTAAACTGGATACTCAGTAGTCAATACTTAGACATTTTTACTATTTTTTACTCGATACTCAGATTTGGATTCTAAGTACTCCGTTCTCTAACCGCAATTCTCTGTACCCCATACTCAGTATTCGATAATCGATACTCGGCACTCCTCATTAAGAATTCGTTTATGATATCCGATCCTCAGTAATCGATCGTACACGATTCAATACTCAGTACTCTATAATCGAAACTAAGCTCTGTTTACTCAGCACTCAATAATAAGAACTTTGAAATAGGTTTTTGATGCTCAGTACTCGATACACAGCTTTCGATTCTTAGTACTCGATTCTTAAACCGCAAAACTTATTACTCGATTCTCTAACCGCAATACTCAGTAACCAATACTCAGTAATTAATCGATACTCAAATCTCCTGACTAGGAACTCGATTTTGATATTCGATCCGCAGTATTCAATATTCAATACTAGACACACAGTTCTCAGTACTCTATAATCGAAACTAAGCACTGGATAATCAATACTCGATACTAAGAACGTTGCACTATGTACTCGATACTTAGTACTTGATACTCAGTTTTCGATTCCAAGTTATCGATTCTTGAGCTGCAATACTTAGTCGATACCAATTAATATTAACTTTTTTATCCTCACTAAAAAAAATTTTTTTTTTCGAAATCAAAAATATTTTCCTCAGTATTCAATACTCAATACTCGATACTCAATTCACGATACTTCTTCTTCTTCTTTGGCCTTTTGATGGTAATAAAATCATCACCACAACCGTTTTACGGTCTCGGCCGCCTGCCACTAATGCCCGCCACTTCCCCCATCTCCGCTTCGGTCGACCCGGCCCGGGCTTGCCTCGTAACTCGTTCCCGAATGCCGACTGTACACCCGTTTTTCTTGAGGTTCGATCAACCATACGTCATATCCCTCCAGCGCAGCCGCAGTTGTTTTATGCGCTGGACAAGCTTAGTGTCCCCATAGCTCAGTACAGTTCGCGATTCATTCGGATGCGAAATTCGTCGCCAACTTTTAGAGGTCCATAAATCCTCCGAAGAACTTTTCTCTCGAACACGCCAATTGCCGCCTCATCCTCTTTTGTCATTGTCCATGCTTCTGCGCCGTATAGCAGGACTGGGATGATAAGCGACTTGTATAGCGCAATTTTCGTTTTCCGAGAGAGGGCTCTGCTCTTGAACTCCTTATTGAGCCCGTAATAACATCGGTTTGCAAGAGTAATTCTTCTTCGGATTTCCAGACTGGTGTTGTTGTCGCTGGTTATCGTCGTTCCGAGGTAGACAAATTCCTTAACAACCTTGAAGTTGTAGTCTCCCATTGCAACAGATTGTCCAGGCGTAGACTCACTGCGCGTTGATTGTAGGTACTTCGTCTTATCCTCATTTACCGCTAAGCCCATAAGTTTTGACTGCTTCTCTATCTCTGAGAACGTCCGTTTTACCACAGATTCGCTTTTGCCGATGATATCAATATCAGCATGTTATCTCTGGTAAAGATGGTGCTCGATCTGTTAGCACTGGCGCAGCAAATTAAAGAAGTCACACGATAAGCTGTCACCCATGCCTAAAACATCTTTTGGTATCGAAAGGCTCGGATAGGTCTTTTCCTATTTTAACGGAGCTTTGTGTGCTTCTCAACGTCATCATGCAAAGTCGAACGTACTTTGCTGGAATACCAAAGGTAGACAGGGCTTCAAAGAACTCTGACCTTATCGGCGTGTCAAAGGCGACTTTGTTGTCAACAAAAAGGTGGTGGGTGTCGATCTTTCTCTCTTTGGTCTTCTCAGGATTTGTCGCAGTGTGAAGTTCACATAGGATGCATGATAGAACCCTTATGTATATGCAATGGGAAGGAGACTGATCCCGGTGCAGCAGGGTCTCCTTTTTTATATTGACGAGTACGTTAGATTCCAATCTTCGGAAGCGGTAATTGGTGCAGCACCTACAGCACGCAGTGAACAATTCAGCGGACAGCTCATCAACGCCTGCAATTTGTTTTTTTAGCCTTTTTGTAACAAGACTTCATTATGGTCCGGCGGGTCAATCTCTGTGTAATCGATTGGTGGTGTCGCTACTTCCCCAGAGGCGGCTTTGTGTTCGTCATCACCTCAAGCGGGTTAAATAGTTTCTCCATTTGTCTAGTGCCACTTGCGGGTTTTTGACAAGATTTCCGTGCTCGTCCTTGAATAGTGTGACTCTGGGCTTAAAACCTTTGGATAGTTGCCTAATCTTTTGGGTAGAGTTTCACTCCTGCTCATTTTTCTTCCTTCTGAAAAGGCGCTTCTCCTCTCTCCTTTTCTCCCGGTATCGCTCATTAACAGCCCGCGTTGCTCCCGACTGCAGAGTTCTCCTGTAGGCAGCGTCTTTCTCTGCAGTAGCGCGGCGGCACTCATCATCGTACCATGACTGTTTTCGGGAGTTTTCGGCAAATCCGAGAATCTCCTTGGCAGCTGTACTCATAGAGTGTGAAATATGCTTCCACTGTTCGTCAACATCAGGAGGGCCAGGTGGGGTTTCCCTGAGCAGCTGGGTGAGTTTTGCTGAGTAGGCTTCGGATGTCCGTTGTGATTGCAGCTTCTCAACGTTCAGCTTTCGGCGTGTACTAGAGCATGCGGCATGTGCCACACTGAGCCGTGTGCGTACTTTGGCTGCAACAAGGTAGTGATCCGTGTCAATATTGGCTCCTCGGAGCTCTCGTATGTCTAGAACACTCGATGAGTGCCGTCCGTCTATCACAACGTGATTCATCTGGTTTCGTGTTGATTGACGATCAGGGGACTTCCAGGTCGCCTTGTGGTCGTCGCGGTGTTCAAATCTGGTGCTACGAATGACCATGTTCCGGCCCGAAGCGAAGACTATTAGCCTCTCTCCATATTCGGAGGTTTTTTCGAGACGTCTAAATTGGCCGTTCGTCGGGCGAAAAACTTCTTCTCTCCCGATTTGTGCGTTAAAGTCGAAGTCGAAGTAAAATATTTTGCCTTAATTCTGAGTGCGGCAAATCGCTTGTCAACTGGTATAAAGCTGATGACAGAGCGGCACAGTCTTTTGTTGACTGCAAAGCCGCAACCAAACTCGTGCTTCGAATCATGTCCAATTGTAGTAGATCTCCCATGGGGCGTTGGTTTCGGATGTTTATGATACTTAGTACTCCGTATTAAGGACTCGATACTTCCACACTCAGTGTACTCTAAACTCAGTACTCTATAATCGAAACTAAGTACATTCCCACCCGACAATTTTTCGTATGTATCCGGACCTACGAGAATTACGATAGTTTCTCTAATAATCGAAATCCGTTTTTCTTAAGAGATGCGGGTTTCAAACGGACATTAGCTATTTTTTCTCTATTTGTGACAGCAGCAAAGAAGAGAAACAAAGGAAAAAGAAAAATGCACAGAAAGCCAGCGGCGAAACAATAACAACACAAAGCACTTTTCGGAAGTCAAATGTTGTTTTTGTTCCAATTGCCGAATTATTGCCTGTTGACTGAGTGCTGACGCCGCCGTCAGGTCATTTGTGAAAAAAATTTGCTTGAAAAGGTTCGTTCGGTGTTTTTTCATAAAAGTGTTTAATAAAATTAAGATAAAATGCCAATAAAAAGAACAAGACGCCAGTATATCAACAAGTTTAACCCTTAAATAACGCTGCTTCTGCAACAGCTAGCAGAGAATGTAGTTAATTTAATATAAATGTAATGTTAAATATATATACATATTTTTTAATAAATATTTATATTACGAATCCTGTGATTCAGTTTAATGATACAGAATAAACTAAAATAAATAAATGTACAAAACTAATAAAAATGCCTGGTATTCCTTTTGGGAAACAAAATGGAATGAAACTAATCGTTTGCAACACGTTTTCGGATCCGTTCTCGACACTTTTTCGATAGCGAAAACGTATTGAAACGGATAAGTTTTCGATCCGGATCTGAAAACGGATATCGAGAACGGATCCGAAAACGGATATCGAGAACTTATGTTTTGCTGCCACAAACTGAGCTACAGGTAATACTTTTTCGGACCGAGAACGGAACACATTCTCATAGCTGAGAGAAACCTTCGAAAAATGTCGAAAACGGATCCGTTCTCGATACCGGTTGTCGGGTGGGTTATGCATTAATATGTACTCAATACTCAGTACTCGATACTATTTACTTGATACTCAGTATTCGATACCCAGTACTCGATACTTAGAACTAAGTGATATATACTCAGTACTGAATACCAATAACTCAATGCTAAGTACTCGATCCTTAGTATTTTGCAACAACACCACAAAATGTGCCATGTGAGCGAGTCGCGTGACGCTTAAAACCAATTTTTTATTTTTATTAATTTTTTCCCCCTTGTTTTCTGTTTCTTTTTTTTTTTTTTTTTTTTTTTTTTTTTTTTTGGCTTTGGTTTTTTTTTTATTTTTTATTTTTAAACCTGGAATATTTTTTGTTTTTTTTTTTGTTTTTTGGGTGTTGTTTTTTTATATTTTTTTTTATGTTTATGATTTTTCAAGAGCGTGAGAGCAACTGCAACTGCGACAGCTACCTAGCAAACATTTTTCATCTGGAAAGATAAGAATGGGATTCTCAAAGTTCGCATTGCTTTATTCTAGCGATATCGCTTTATTATTGCATTCTCATCTCCCTTCGGGAAGAAGTGTGCCACTCTGCGACGATTCTGGGAGATAAGAAAGCAGTACTTTTGGGAGATAGGAAAAAGTCTAATATACACTTATAATAAATTGCCTAAAAGTATACACCAATTTGTTTCTTGCATATCGCATAGATTATACCACTCGTAATGCTCATAATTGAATTCCGTGCACTCTCAGTATCTGCTTAGTGATTGTTATGCGATGTATCGCCAATTGGAGACCACATTTCGCTTATTTATCCCTTTTTTGATAAACATGCGATACCTAATGTAATTTCTTAGTGTAAATCGCCAAACCATCACCAAATTCCCTCCTCACACTATCGCCAAACTTTTTGTTTGACGAGAGAGAAAAGTTACACGACACAATGTGACCTTGCCATGATATTTTCAAGTTGAGTCACTCGAATGCAAAGCCCTTTTTTGTTGTTTTAGAGTAGGGACGAACTACAAGTTGATAAGCGCCCTATTAAGCCCCAAGAAAGTCAAGCTAAAAAATATATTAGTTTGGGAATCAAATGACTTAATGAAATCAATATCATTTCTCCTGAACTCCTACCGCTTGCTAATTAATGGGACTGAGCATCTGCCCAGTCGATCTTATGCTAGTGCCATCTCGATTGTTGTTTACCCTGATAGTAAATTCTCTACCATTACCAATTGCGCAGGTGTGTTTTGTCCTGCTTAAATGACCCTTGTCCCCATCCCACCATCATCAGTTTTCCTTCCTTCCCTTGGTCTCTGCTGCCTCTGGCTTTTACCAGCCACTTGATAAATGATGCGGCATTTTGTAGGCGCAGCAACGTTAATAGAAACAAATTGTTTGCCCTTAGTGTGTGAAAGGTGCGACGATTAGTGTGGCTTATTTATAAAAATTATATACAATTTGCTGGCAAATTAATTAAAATTGATTGTAAGTGTTTGTGTTTTGTGTGCGCCAAAGGCGTGCGCCATTTAATTTAAATAAAATTTCACTTTGCTTCAAGCTCCATTCAACTGCTGCATTTAATTTCATTTAATTTCAGCCAAGCCCCACATCACCTCATTGCTGGCTAGTCTTTTCTAGAAATCCTCCGGCAGCTCCTCCAGCTTTTCTGTCTCTCTCTCTCTCTCTCTCTCTCTCTTACTCTCGTTTCTCTTGTTCTTTTTGGCTTCTGTTGCTGTTGCATTGCACGCTTTTCACTTTTCATGAATAATAAAGTGAAAGTCTAGTTAGTTTGGCGTTTTTCAGCTGCCAGTACTCGGCTTCCTGACCTGGCTTCATCCAGTCAGCCAGCCAGCCAGTCAGCCTCTGTGCCCTCGTGCATTTGTAATTTCGTTGCATACTTTTGTGAGTGGGCGAAATAAAAGAAGACGAAAAAAAATACTGTGAAAAGGCGGCACCTCGACAATTGTGTTTGTTGAAGGGGTAGGGCGGGGCACTGCCTTGCATTCTTCATTTCCATGTTCTGTTCTGTATTTAATGCATAATTTTTTTATATCGTAAAAAAAAACTTCAGATAAGAGCTTAACTCTAGATTAAATAAAGATGCCGACACCCGGATCAATAAAGCGTTTAAAATTGCATTAATTTAATGAAATTTATAAGGGATAAAATTGCTGTAAACTAGATGTCAGCCCGAAATAACTTAGATTTTAAGTACTTACACTCAGCGAAAACCGAAAGTATTTAGATTAGGATCTTAGATCAGAAGCTAACGCTTGTAAAGGTAAAATAAGACCAATAAGTCTTGGCTTAAGGTCTGTTATATAGCTGATTTCGTGGTAATTGTATTCCGCACAATGATCCTAGAAAAAATCGGGATTAACTAAAAATATTTTGGGCTCACTTTTTGTTTCAAGAAAGTTCTTAGAACTAAATGGAAACTTATTGTACTTACTTAAGGTATTTCCCCAATTCAGTGATGGAGACTTCACATCAGTCAGCCTTGAATTGGGGAATATCACCTACAGGCTGACTTCATTTTACTTGGCTCATGATACAACAGAGCCAATACCATCTCAACTACAGTCAAGGAACCCGAAACAGACTAATACTGGGTGGAGACGCTAATGCACACCATAAAGAATGGTCCAACACTGACACTAATGATCGCGGTGAGTTACTCTACGATTATCTGCTAAGTACAAATCTTATTATCTGTAATAAAGGTATATGACCCAACTTTTGTCACTAGAATTCGGTGGGAGGTACTAGATATCACCCTCATTTCAGAGTTCTTAATAGAAAACATTATCTCATGGAGAGTTCTATCGGACCACTCTTTCTCAGATCATAGATATATTGAGATAAAGCTAATAGAATTATGCCCCGAACTTAAAACGATGGAAAACTAGAAAAAAACCAACTGGAAACAGTATAATAGACTAATAGCAAAACATCAAGATGCAGTGCCAGAATTTACACCCTTAAATGCGGATCAATTAGATGAAATAGTCGATAAGTTCACAACCACATGCTCAGAGGCACTTGACAAATCATGCCCACATATTAAATACAAAACACCATAAACCCCCAGGTGGTCTGAAGACCTCGACATTCGAAGGAAAGAGTGTAGAAAAGCGTTTAACTCAGCTAAGAACCCGAACCAGGATTCATTCTGGGAGATGTATAAAGCCAAGTTGCGGGACAATTAAAGTGCAATGCGGAAAGCCAAACGATGATCGTAGTCAAATTTCTGCAGCGGACTTCGGAAAATTCTAGCGAGCTCTCCAACCCCTCCTGGACAACTTCAAAATATTGATGGAACTTGGGCTGAATCCAGCTTAGAACCCCTCAACTTACTTTTAGAGTCGCATTTTCCTGGCTGCTCATCTTCTGGGGAACCTATAGAGCAGGGGCGGGCACATTCCTATCTCGTGTGCATACGAAACAAGAAAGATAATCGGTCAAGCCCGAGTTTAACAAACTCTCCATCACCTTTGCGACCGGTGCTGCCCATAATTGATTGTTTTCCTTATAGCTCATCCGATCTTTTAAATTCCTCCAGCGGACTGATTAAGAATCCCGAATACTAAATATGTCCAGAAGGTTCGAACCTTCTATCTATAAAACTGTGTTAGATATGATAATTTTTCGAAATTGCGGGAGCGGGAGGGGGCGTGGCAAAAATTGAAAATAAACTTGATCTGCCTGCAAGTATAAGATACATATGTTCCATACATGTCCAACTTCTATCTCTTACCATCTCTGAGATCTGTTTGTTCATACGGACAGACGGACAGACGGACACTTTTACACAAAATTAATATACTCTGTATACCTCTGGTACAAAGTATACAAAATCAAAGCTACTAAAATTGAGAGCAGTTTTGCGTTGCTCTCATACACACCAATGCAAAAATGTAAATGTATTTTTTGCCAGCCTCTGCTATAGAGGAACCTAGAGGTGACTCTCTGTGTCACATAAATGATATTATCACTGATCAAAGAACTAAGTGGGCTGTGAACTTCTTCCAGCACTATAAATCCCCGGGTCCAGAAAGGATCTTTCCCGCTCAGCCTTAACAAAAGCTACCAAATATAATTGAATGGCTTCACACAATATTTGTAAACTGCCTTCAATTGCAGTGTATTCCCACTCTGTGGAAAGACATCTTCATACCAAAAGCTGGAAAGGCCTCGTTATCATCCTTTCTCCTCAAAACCCTGGAGAGACTAATAGATGCCCATCTAAGGCAATCAATAGATCCATCTACTCTGTCACCAGCGCAGCACGCAAACACCAAGGGAAGGTCAACAGAAACAGCGCTTCACTCTCTTTTTTCGAAAACTGAGAAATCGCTCGTGGCTAAGAAATATGCGCTTACGGCATTCCTCCACCCAAAAATTTAATATCAATATCAATCTATCAGTATCAATATCAAATTGAAACTAAAACCAGTATCGTTTTTTAAGTTTCAATATAATCCTAGAGAGTATCAAAGTGATATTTTGGTTATTAATTTGATACGCAAAAGTACCAATTTGAAACAAAGACTATTTTATGAAAGTTCGAAAACTCGAAATGTCATGCTCGTATGTGAAACGAAGCCGGCTGAGCTGGCAGACCAGTTGGCGCTAGACGATTGACGTTAACTGTTTTGATTTTAGTGCAGACTCATTTGTAAATAAAACTAAAGCAGTCCCCCAGACAACATGTTGAAGACAATTTTTGTTTTCATAAGTGCTCATATTACGCAGATAAACATATACATTTCAAGCACACATTGTAAATAACAAATAACAACTTTTTAGAGACGACGTACTCAACCATGTTTCTGCGCCATCCAAGATTAGAGAATCAACGTCAGCTCCAGTTTAGGCCTGGTTCGCATTCGCGTCGGCTTCAGAACCATTACTAAAGAAAGATCTCGAGCTGGAGATTATGCAGCACCAACGAGCGCGGACTGTATGCCAGTAAGGACTGATACACTTTCTTACTGTGACTTCTTTATTTGAATAACATCCGTGTTGAAAATTGGTACAATGTTTCCCATACTTGCAAAATTCATTTTGTAAGAATACAGAAAAAATAAATCAGTTTTTAATTGTGTTTTAAGTTTTATTGGCAGTTTGCTGATAACTGAATTGGTAACTAAACTTGATCAAAAAAATGTTAAATTGAGAAATGCTAGTATCAAAATGATACCAAAAGTTTGACAGTCAAAATATCAAAATGATAGTTGCTAGTTTCAAATTAATACTAAAAAATTAATACAAAATAGTGTCAGCCTGATACTAGTAAGTATCAATTTGATATTTTCGAAATATCATTTTAATACTTTCACAAATATCATTTTGATGCTTGGAGTGTTAAAGAGAATTTGATACTCAATAGTTTCAAATTGATGACTAAATAGTGTCATTTTGATGACTACTCCTTCTACATCGAAGGTGCATTTAACAACGATTAATGCTCATCATTGGGAAGATCAATGCTATCACCTCTGCCCTGACAAATCTAAATGTGGAGGCACCCCTGGTGGAGTTCATCCGACTCATGCTTACCAGCAGGGTGGTTAACTCACAAATAGGAGATGCTTGCGCCCGAAGATATGTAAGTAGGGGCACTGCTCAGGGAGGTGTTCTTTCGCCATTTCTATGGGTGGTGACAGTCAACGAACTGCTGCGGCTCATGGAAATGCGGGGGCACACGGTGATTGCGTACTCGGATGATGTTGCCATAATCACTCGAGACAAATTTCCTTAAACGATTTGATGCAGAAAGCACTTTCAATACTCTCAGATTGGACGACATAAAGTGGACTTGGAGTCAATCCAACCAAAGCTGAACTCGTTCTCTTCAGCCGCAAGTATAAAATACCAAATTTAATACCCCCACGACTAAACAATAAACACCTACAATTTAGCGAATCTGCCAGATATCTAGGTGTGGTTTTGGACAAAAAGATATAATGGAACGAAAATATAGCTGAGCGTATAAAAAAAGCAAATACTGCACTTTTCTCGTGCAAACGTGCGATTGGCCGCAAATGGGGCTTCTCCCCTGAAGTAGTTTGGTGGCTGTACACAGCCGTTGTACGTCCAATACTACTATACGGAGTCATCGTATGGTGGCCGGCACTGGGTAAACCTTCCGTCCTCAGAACCATAACAAAAGTTCAACGAAGTGCTGCATTAAGCATGACCGATGCATTGCGTACAACCCCCACAGATGCACTTAACATAATGCTACATCTTATACCTTATATATCTTATACGTTTAATATCATGTATAAAGTCACTATACCAAGTCGTCTGGACTGGAACTCAATGTCCCACTGCACACCGAATGCCATCAATTTCTACACTGATGGCTCCAAACTGGATGGTCGGGTAGGAGGAGGAGTCTTCAGTCCAGAGCCCTGATCATTGTAGTGTTTACCAAGCAGAGGTTGTAGCCATCCAGGATGCTACCAACCTTCTGGAAAACCTGTTGATCAGAGGAAGTAGCGTGTTCATTTTCTCAGATAGGCAGAAAGCCCTTGACGGTCATACTAATAATGCCAAAACTCTTACTGACCTCTTAATGAGATGACTCAGCACTTAAAAATTAATCTCGTTTGGGTCCCCGGACACTGCAACATTGAAGGCAACGAGATGGCCGACCACCTCGCTAGAGTTGTCAATACCACTTTGCTCCTACCAGATAAGAGCAACATAGGGGTGCTACTTGCGACCTGTAAACTACAAATAAAAGAAACATCTTTTGGAATAACCACGAACCGATGGCAAACGATTCACACATGTGAAGTATCGAGGAAAGGGCGTTACTCCCTCAAGAAAGACAGAACATTTCCCTACAAGTAGGTGCCCCGATTGGACACGGCCTAATTGGAAGACACGCCGCAAGGCTTGGCATTAGACACAATGACTTCTGTAAAAGCTGCAATTCAGCTGATGAAGAGGAGAGTGTAAAATACCTCTTCTGTCACTGTCCAGACTCGGAGTTTTGGGTTGTCCTTTTCTAAGCGATCTGTCGAACATCTCTAAAACGGAAGTCAACTCTTTGCTCAAATTCGCGCTTTAACGGGGACGATCCTCTCTACGGCGTAGAATGACACATCGTAGAAAGGGTTATATGGTAACAAAACGGGCCTTCATTGGCCTAAGTGAAGAAATGGGACTCTTCCATTTCAACCATTGCAACCTAGCCTAAACTAACCTTCTGAAGGTTTGGAAATTCCGGAATTCAGGTCCTAAAAAACTCGATCCCCAATAAAATCACAAAATCAAGAATTTCGAAATTTTGAAGAATCTTACTTGAAATGAAAATTCAAAACTTTTACCTTTTTCTCAGTGCATATTTAATTTAGTTGACTTTATAGAATTGCTGTATTTGCTTACATTTTATTTGATTAAATCAATGCACTACAGCTACCTCACCCCCTCTCTCTCTTTCACTCTTTCACTCTCTTTCTCTCTGTCCCTCTCTACTGTCTCTACAATTTATTTATTTGTATTGACTTTCGCTGCGTGGGCGTAAAATGACACGAAGGAAGCACGAAAAAGCAAATACAATTACAGTGAGTGCTCCGACAGCTCCGTCCCTGTCTTCGTTCAATTGGCCTCGCCCAAACAGATAAAAGTAAATACATAAGTCAACAAATCATTTGGCAAAATATTTTTCACACAAATCACATCAAGGTGCAAAAATATTTACGAATATTATTTCCAGCAAACCAAGGGATGCCAACGACGCGTCGTAGAAGTGCCAAAATGGCAACGGCAAAGATGAGAAGGTAAAAAAATAAACAAAATTGAAAGTCAAAAGCGAAAACGTGAAGAATGTAAATATTGGCAGTGGCATAATATTGGCATAGTGAAGTTTTCTTCCCTCTTTTGTGCCTCGCTTGCATTTTGTTGATGAGTGTAAGCTTGAATGATTTTCGCAAAGATGAGCGAGTGAGTGATTGACTTATCAGTAGTGCAGATTGTGGGAGTTGACTGATTGTGCAGTTTACTATTTGTTGAAGCAGCTTAAAACAGGTAAGAAACAATTTACCATTTATAGAATTAAGTGCAACTTTCAGTGAGCTAACAAAAGGTTGCAAAGGCAATCGAGATGATTGGAGTACGGTAATTTTTTAAGCCTACAATTTCTTTTAATATGACCTAAAAATCCTGAGCCAAATGGTTCAAACAGTTTCAAGTTAAATAATGATTACGGTCCCTGGTTTCAACTGGTTTGCAGTCCAATCAAAATTTCAGAGCTAATAAGATCAAAGCTTTGAGTTAAGTTTACGTGCTCATTCAGCAGATTCTTCCGGTTAGCGATTACTGATTTGCAATTTACGATTGCCGATGAGTTTTTGCTGAATGGCATTAATTGATATTCTGTCGCTTTTGGACTTTTTATCAGAGAATAACCCTTACACAAATAACTAAACTACTACATTTGCGGACAATGAATATACAATTTTATGTGAATGTTTACTCAAAGGAATACTGACCCAGCAATCTGTACCCAATGACTTTTTTTGATCAATTGCTTTTCAACAATCAGGATTGTTAAATTTTCAGCATTCAGCAGGAAAGATCGGCAATCAAAAATCATAAATCGTTTATCGAATTTATCTGCTGAATGCGCCCAATGATCATTACACAATCCAATGACTAAGACTAAGAAAAATTTACTTTAGTAATATAAGAAAAATAAAGCTTTCATTTTTCTGCCTCAGGCTAGGTTTTACTTCCACATATCTATTTATTACAGGGGCCACAGAAATCGCTTTCGCTCGAAATTTGCTCGAATTTCAATTCACCATGACACAAAAAAAACTAATTTTATTCCAATTAATTATTGCTTAGATGCGCAAAAGTATTTATAGTGAAATTTGTAAATCGACTGATGCCAATTTTAGTTCAATAAAGTGGCAACGCCGCCAATAAAGTTAACGACTTATACATACGTAACGGCAACGAGAGTATACTAAAATTTAAATTAATTGTATTATCCTTCCGAAATGTTTATATTTTAGTAAATTATTAAGCGGAAAGCATCGATCGGAAGACATTATAATTTCACAAGGGGCGCCATAGTTGCTGCGGCCGCAGCCTGGGACTTATTGACCTTGCATCTGGCAAACCTTTCTTCCGTATTCTTGAATTGAAGAAATCGGGGCACAATATTCTTTTCGAGTAAGGGGAGCGCTTGTGAAAGCATTTTGCCCGTTCACTGCCTTGTCAACAACAGATCCATGTCAGAGTCCAGCAACAAGTCACTAATTTTCGTTCACACTCGTGCATTTACTAGGCTTGCTTGTGCTTTCTTCCTTGGTTCGTCACACTCGAAATGATCGCAAACACATTGAGTAAGAACGAGCATGCTCTCTGCTTCGCACAAGTAAGTGCACTGGTCAACACCCAAAATGAGTGAAAGATCGGACAAGGACATTCTTATAAGATTTTCATCGCTGAAGAGAAATTTGACCTCCAAAAGTGTCCATCAGGTCGAGCTTTTGAGAAAAATATACTCAAAGTCTAAAAAAACCCAGTTTTTATGCCCTTTTTCCACCACGAGTAGGAAATAATGCTGAGGTGCTAAAAATCACTAGTTATGCTTAAATTAAATCTTTAACTGTCAACCAAATGAATGTGGTCAATCAAAAATTTTCATGGAGCACAACTTTTTCATGTGAGACGTTTTTTTAATTAAAGCAATTCTCTCGTTTACATAGGTTACGTTCAGCAGAATAGTTTGATCATTGATCATTGACTTAAATTCATATTTCAGAAGATTCTGAAGCACCTTTTAAAAGTATGCCAACAAATTAATTTTCTTTCTTCAAGCTTATCACCCGATCAAGTGCTTCTGCTGAATGCGCCCGTTTGATTAATTTTTTTGGAAACTAAGTAAAATAAATCTTTGATGTAGAAAATTAAGGTTATTTAACTTAAAAAAAACACTAACCTTAATACCTTACAACTTAAGATATTAACTTGAAAGCATTAAAAAGATTACTCTGACTTAATTTGCGAGGTGTCTACCCTATGCATTCAAGTGCGAAATGGTTTGTGAATAAGCTAAAAAAATGAAAACGCTAATCGATGGAAGCCAAATTGCTAGTGAATTCTGTGGCACCTCTGATACATTTTTATTTCATTGAGGGTATCTTTTTTAATAGTGATGGTCTTAGTTTTGCTTTTCCTAAAAGGCAGAAGTATATAAGCAATAAAGAATAGAATTATACAATTTATCTACGCGCCCTTTGTTATAAATTCGATAAGAAGCCAAACAAAACCTCGTACTAAATGAGCGAGCAATAGCCTTTCTGCGGTTGCCGCGGTCGACTTATACTAAGTTAAGACGAGGAAAATGAGACCAAGCCGGATACAATTAAAAAAGAGTGTCCGCCCTGAAACACCCGGTACAAGCGAAGCGCTTTACGAGGGACAACTTAAAACTACAATTCCAATTTGTGACGCAGGGGCCAAATTTAGTATAAGATCCGGTTTTAAATCACAAAACTTTTGAGGAAGTGGAATTCAGAACATGCTTATTAAAATAATTTTGTAATGATTGATATAATAATTTTAAACATTTAAAATTTGACCATTTAATGACTTTTTTTTTGGAATTTAACATTTCTTTTTGAACAACTACTATCAAACTATTTCTTAGCTTTAAAATAAGGGTTCCCAAATAGTTATACGATTATTTTGTGCGCAGATATTACAAAAATAAGTAATGTATTGATGAAAAAGTCGTCTCATTCGGGACTTCTCCCAATCCCACGATCTTTTGGGGACGCCTGCCCTTTGCATTGTTCTGACCGATACTATTTGACCGAAATTCCTCCCTTCTAAAACTCGGGCACACTAAAGTCGCTGTTTTGGTAACTGTTTTGGTCACTGTTTTGGTCACTACTTTAGTCACTGTTTTTGTCACTGTTTCGGTCACTGTTCTGGTCACTGTTTTAGTCACTGATTCGATCACTGTTTCGGTCACTGTTTCCGTCATTGTTTCGGTCACTTTTTTGGTCACTTTTTATACTCTGTACCAGCGGTACACAGAGTATATTAAGTTTGAGCAAAAGTGTACGTCTGTCCGTCCGTCTGTCTGTCCGTCTGTCCGTATGAACAAACTGATCTCAGAGATGATAAGAGATAGGGGATTGACATGTATGGAACATATGTTTCTTATACTTGCAGACAGATCAAGTTTATTTTCAATTTTGGCCACGCCCCCTCCCGCCCACGCTATATCGAAAAAACGTCATATCTCTCACAGTTTTATAGATAGAAGCTTCGATCCTTTTGGACATATTTGGTATTCGGGATTCTTTATCGATCCGCTGAAAGAATTTTAAAGATATTATGAACGATATTCGAGTTATAAGTAAAAGTAAAGTAAAATCGGCTTGTCAAGATGACAACAGCCCCGAGGGGCCAAAGCCGAGCCTCTCTCAATCTCTTGGCTTGTGCGCTTCTAATTTTAGCACAAGAGAAAGGGACCTACAGTTTAACGCCGAATCCGAACGGCAGTTTTTGAGAGGCTTTTCATGGCTAATTACTGCAATGCTGGCGCCAACAGCAAGAGGTGTGGCCGGGTGTAAAGATTTATTCAAAGAAAAAAACTTTTTCATTAGATGTTCCGAGGCGGGATCGAACCCACGACCTCATGCTCAGCAGTCGCGCACACTAACCGCTGAGCCACTCCGGCCAAGTCGAGTTATAAGTAGACAGCGGATTTTGCATATTTTCAAACCGATTTTTAACCTAGTAGACTAGGGCAAATGTGTTTTTAACAAATCTTTGTCAATTTGTTCACTCCATATTGTCTTTTGCTGACAGTGCAGCTTATGAAATAATAATTTAAGCCATTTTGAAGTTAAAAGCGAATTTTTTAGAATCTTATATTTGTAAAGAGTCAGCACAACATATGATGTTGTGCACATTAACTTTGGCCTACTAGGACTAAAATCAGTTTAAAAAAAATGAAAAATCCGCTGTCTAGTTATGAGGAAAACAAACAATTATGGGCAGCACCGGTCGCAGCGGTGATGGGCAGCACTTCACAGGTCTGTTATAGTCGGGCTTGACCGACTTTCATTCTTGTTTGTCACTGTTTCGATCACTGTTTTAGTCACTGTTTCAGACACTGTTTTGGTCACTGTTCCGGTAATGCTTTGGTCACTGTTCAGTCGCAGTTTTAGTCACCGCTAATTTACCACCACCACCCACCCACTCTCAACCCACTTGCTGCTTTGGCTGTCTTGCAAAGACCAAAGCTGCTGACTCTGCAAAGTCAAAAGCGTAGCCATAGAAATCTGTCGCAAAGATAATAATTTTCTGTATTTACCCCCCAGTCGAACTTCCGTAAAAGAGCTTTTCTCTAAAAATCCAAAACATCAAAGAAAATTATCGGAGACTTATTTGTTATAGCATACAAAGAAGCCGATGAGCCTTCAGTTGCATTTATATAGTTCTTTAGCGGTAAATTCTAAAAAATATGAGAATGTTGGATTTTTAGACTAGGTGGCCCACAATATTTATTAAGCACAGCTCACTTACACACAGAGGAAAAAAAAGTTAGTTATAGCTGAACCATTGGATGATTTTGGATTCCGTTATGAATGGATATTGAAAATATACATTTAATGTTAAATTGCTCTTATATTTTCATTAAACGGAGCTGAGAATTATCAAAAGGATATGAAAAATTAATATTATAATATCACTTAATGGATATAAAAAAAATATCCATTCCAAATGGATCTTAATCGATCTTTTTTATTCATGTGTATTCATAAGTTACAAAAAATTGTCTATGGATTCATCGAGCTTCCAATAACCACTAACCAATATGAAAGGAGATAAATCCAATGTTGAGAAAGGATATTTTTAAGCTGTGTGCAATTCCAAGAGTTTTTCTTGGAACTATAACATTTTAACTCTTAGAGTTCAGAGCACAAGGGATAAAAGGGTCCTTACCTAAAAAGCAAACTGACTTCATTTATACTTAGTTTGGTAAGGCAATTGATTCAGTTAATCACTTTTTGCTGCTTCATAAACTGAGCTTAATCGGTTCTCCAACTAACCATTTTGGTTGGATTTCTGAATATCTAAGTACTTGAGCCCAAAAAGTTATGTTTCGAAATGCCTATCCTTAATGAATTCAGGACCTCTGGATTGGCTTAAGGTAATCACTTGGGTCTACTGCTTCTTACTTTCTTAATTTTTTGAGTATTTGATTTAGTATTTGATTAATATAAAGAGCAAAATTCTTTTAATTTTTCTTTGACAATATAAATATTTTAACATTTCTCAACAAAATTTCATCAAATGTTGAACAAGCTAAATGTTATAATAGAATTTTGTAACTCTTAAACTCTTTAAGTTCTAAAAATGCTCAAAGTGCTAAGCTGTCACATATTCCTTGCACACGACATTTACTGTACTACTGGCTATTAAAACTGTCCTCAGCTGCTACTCCCAGAGTGAAATGTTATGGACAACAAAAAGCTTGCCACATGTTAGTGATAATTTTAATATTTCTTGTCATATCCACAAGCCATAGAGGCATTAGCAAAGTAAAATTTTTCTGTTAATTCTTTGAGGGTAATTTAAATGCTCCAATGGAAACACTCAAAGGATATTTCAGCTTGTGCAAGACTCAGAAAAACTATTTAAGTTTTGTTACAGGACATGAAACAGGATATGCCACAAAGCAGTTGCATATTTAAAGTTTTCGATTACCAAAAGTTGCAGCAAAAATTTTTTAAAGTTTTTTAAAGAGTTTCTTACTCAAATTTCGCACCAGGCAATAATGTCTGTAAACTTTTTGTGAAAGTCAAAGCCACAGACAGTCAAAAATATTAATAAACCGCATGTGCTGTCCCGCTCTCTCTCTCTCTCTCTTTCGTTTAGGAGTGATGCGACCGCAGGATAAAAACTCAAATATGCAGCATCGACAATTTTGTGCTAGCAAAACGCAAACTATGAAAACATCATAAATTTTCCACAGTCAGGAAAAGTTTAGCGCTGACTCACCCACACGCACACCCTTTGAGTAGAATGGTGTGCCATGCGCAGAGTCAAGCTGATTATCCAAATGATGCGTTTGCAGCACTAAAGCTAAAAATTAATACCTTCGACAAAGCGCAACAAGTCGAGGACCTCTCAACCAATAAGCATCCTCGCAATTAGGAAACGCTCACAAAGGTCAAAATTACGGCACTCATTAAGGCTAGCAAGCAATTTACTTGATGAGAATGCCGCACATGTCTCTACATGGAGGTCGGGTTGGGGTTCAAAGTAGCGTTAACGGTGGTTGGTCACGTGGTTCTTTTTTGGTTTTGCATGTGTTGAAGTTGAGGGGACACTTCTTAATTGTGCTTTAATTGAGTGAACTTTAAGATGCCAACGGGTTGATAATGTCGACTGTCTGTGTGTGGTTCAAAATGTTCAGCGCCAGGCGATGCATTTGGAATAATTAAGATATCGCTTAGACATGGTAGAGTGTGGGAAAATAATATTGCCATTCACCGACGGATTGTATTAATATATAATGCACCAGCAGTTCTCCTCAAAATAAGCGTTCAATTTGACACTTATCACATCGTTCGACTTGTGTTTTCTTGTTCTGTGTTGATCAGCATTTTTCGTTGCGGTTCAAAAAGATTTTTTACTTAAGACTAAGAACTAGTAAAATGTTCTCTGATGTCACTAAATTGTCACGAATAGTCGCTCAATGGCGGAAGGCCACAATTACAATTATAAGTACACAATTGGTAGTTGTAATGGGGTGACACGGAAATCGCTAGTGATTTTCGTATAAACGCTTGTATTTCAAACTAAAACTGCTTGCATTTATGTGTAAAGTGCTTCCAAAACGCAAGGCTACTAGATTAGATGAGGAAAGTTATGCGAATTGAAACCGACTGTTCAAAGCAAAGAAGATTTAGGTAGTAGGACCAAATCGCTTAACATTCACCATCTTAACTAGCAACCGAAGATATACTTGTCACTTGACATATAAATGTAAAGAATTTAAAATTTAAATGCAAACGTTTATTCGAAAATCAGTAGAGATTTCCGTGTCAAGCCCGATAATGCATGTTACGTTACTGCATACTTTACTACTAGGATAAGCGGTCTAACCTGTGGGTTGATAAGTCAGTCACACAAACTAGACAACACATCATTTCAAATACCTATAGAGAAACTATTTGTATATTTAAGTAAAGGATGATTCTATTCAATAACTCAAATATACAAAATAAATACCAAAGGTAGATAAAAGGCAAGCAAACAGGCATCAGTTCTACCATTTTCGCTGGTAAAAAGGCTCTTGTGCCTTCCGGATATAACCCACAAGCTTAATTTTATAATAGCCCTGTAGTTCAGCTGGTGTCAAGGCACTACCAGGCCTAACGACCTGATGCATCACTGAGCGTCAGTCGCGACAGGTAATGCATCACAGCGCTAGTCTACTACTTGAACTATAGTGTGCACCCATCACCACGACTGGTAATGCAGGGTCGTACCGATCGGTACATTTTCCGGACATTTTCCATACAAAATTCGTTATGCATTTACTTGGCTGGCGGTTGGTCTGGTGGCTAGTGCTCACTAAGAAGAATTAGAGAATTCATTAATGCCGCACTGGTGATGCTAAACTACAGTTAGGGAAATCGTTAATGCCACACCGGTGCAGCTGAACAACAGGATACAAGCTGTCTCTCTGGCTACTAGATCTTGGGGGACTAGATGGAGCATATTGTTATGGGCTTCTGTAGGAGTAGTTTGCAAAGCGCCACTTATGCATAAGCTAGGACTTTATGAAGAGTCCTTACAGCACAGGGCTTACCCAATACCGGCCACCAGACTAATCCTCCGTAGAGTAGTACGGGGCGAAAAAGGGCTGTATACAGCTGTACTTTTACATTTGGGGCACTTACAGTGGTGCAGTGGTCTCTTTTTTGACCCTTTCCAAAATGATTTCATTCCAATATAGTTTTTTGTCAAGTACTACACCAAGATATTTAGCAGGTAAAACCCAGCTGTCCACTCTGAGAATGCCGCTAATGCATCCTGCATTAAGTTGCATAAAGTTTGCGTTTTCTCTCTCTTCCATGAGTCGTTACAGCACGCTTACCGTTAAAACCCATAGAAAAGGCGAAAGAACAACTCCCTGAGGAGCGCCCTTATTCACATATCTTCTAGCACAGGCATTACCCAATTGTGAGTTAACTGCTCTACTAGTAAGTAAGAGTCGAGCAAACTCTACTTGGGGTCCCAGGACTTTCAGATCTGTCTGGACAGATGTGATTGCGCTAGGAAGAACGTCATTAAAAGCTCCTTCGATTTTTTCTTTAATCTCTAGTCATTGCTATACTTTTGAGACCAGGGAATTAAGTGCTGTTTCAATAGATCTACCTTTACTTTATGCAGGCTGCGCAGGAGATAGAAAGAATGGACATATAGTTTCTCTAAAACGGACGTCTAACAATCTTTCCAACCTTTTGAGGAGGAAAGATGAAAAGCTGATTGGTCGAAAGTCGTTGGGTCTGACATGAGTGGCCTTACGCGGTTTCGGAATAAAGACCACGTTTATCTCTTTCCACTGAGTGGGGATGTAGTTGATTTGCAGACAGATCACAAAAATGATTTGCAACCAGCCTATAATGCAGGGATGCAAACCGGTTCTGAAACGAGCCGAACCAAACCGGAACCGAACCGCTAATTGCAGTTGATAAACCGAGCCGCAAAACGAACCGGCGTCCCTTCAAAAATGCTGAACCGAACCGAAAAACACAAAAAAAAAACGGTTCGGTTCAGTTCACTGACGAGTCTCAAGACGTAAAAATGTTGGGAATTTTAAGCGAATTGCTACGATAAGTCCTTATCGATGCCTTATCTATGAAACGTGTGATCCCGTACACCTCCTGCGATTGTCCACCGATATATTAATATGCCTGTAATAAATCAACATTCCTTCTTTGAAAGATGCTATTCGATTTATTTGCATATCTCATTTACTTTACGGGACGATATTCTCATAAGTCTCTCGAGCTTCTGAAAACGACTGCTCAGCGCGAAGTAAATTTAAGGCGTACGGTTTTCCTTCCCCTTAATCTCGTAGGCGACATTATACTTGACACTTAACATATAAACTACTTCAAGTTTAGTACAAAATCAAATCGTTTATACGAAAATCTCTAGAGATTTCTGGAACACCACCCATTATATTTTAAATATTGAAGCAAAAGTTCGGGGAAAGTGACTATTGGTGAGCTTTAACGTTATAAAAAAACTATTAATATTATTAGGATTAGCCAGACCAAATAGAGTTGGTTCAAGCAAAAACCCGGTGTGTAATACGCTTAAAAACCACAACTTATACTTTACAATGTGCTTGAACCCAAGGTTTTTAGTTTTTCAAACTTCAGCAGCTTCAAAAGTCCAAAAAAATACTTTCTAAACCGATTTTAGGACATTTCTGAATGTTAGACTTTAGAATGGGCTTAAATTGTTAAGATTCGGTGGAATTAGCGACGATCCTGGAACAAAAAGAAGTCTTTGAAATTTTGGATTGACGAACGTGAAAAGTCTGGAAAAATGACTTTCCGGGGTTATTTGCAAAAACGGAAACTGGCCTTCATTAAATTTATAATAGATTAAGACTGAACCGAACCGAAGCCGCGGATCAGTTGGCTTCAAAAACCATCTAATAAGCCGAACCGGTGGTTCAAAAACTGTGTGAGCCACTGAACCAAACCAGTCTTTATTTCCGATCGGTTTGCATCCCTGCTATAATGTATTGCGGCCCACGTTAATCGTTCTTACGTAACTATTTTATTTACATGGCCAACAGGGTCATTTCTGATCCTAACTATGGATTCTTCAGTGCCCCCAGAAAAATGTGTGTCTAATAAAAGCTTCAAGAAGTCAAGACTGGAATCAAGCCAGGTTCCAACAGCGTTTTGAAGATGACCTAGTGGGTTGGTGATCCCGCCAAAATTTAACGAAGTCTCGATGAATCGGATGTTGATACCATAGGACATGATAAAAAAGGGAACTGAAATAACAATTCGCCTCTGTTTTTTCTCATCGCATTCTTGGCTCAACCAAAAGAGAGTGTTTCTTTCTTTCACTTCCATAAGACATTTTGCTGGTGCCTTTGTCTTTTGCGCGTATGCCTCAGTCATCTGCAAGTGTGTATGCGTGCTTGAGTGCGTCTTCTTTTTTCAATGGCTTGACACAGCCCCAAAGGGCCAACGCCGAGCATCTCTCAATCTCTTGGCTTGTACGCTTCTAATTTTCGCACTAGAGAAAGGGACCCACAGTTTAACGCCGAATCCGAACGGCAGTTTGAGAGGCTTTTGCATGGCTTAATACTACAAAGCTGGCGCCAACAGCAGAGAGGGGTGACCGGGTGTAAAGTTTATTCAAAGAAACAAAAACTGACAGCATGTGGGCGCTTGGCAAGGAACATTAAGTCGAGATTAAGTAAACTTCATGAAGTTTTCTCAATAGGCGAGAGAATACCATTTGTTTATAAAATCTATTAATTTTCTCTTGACTTTCCCGCCTACTAAGAAAACCTTATGCAGTTTGCTTCATCGTGTTAATACCGACTTTGTATTGTGATTGTGGACTGAACACATCAGTTTTCATAGTCAAGGCAAAGACCCTAGAACAACAAGACGCATAACGGCCATTCAAGTGAATGGCAATGGGAAATTTTAAAATGGATTTTCCATTTTGCATTAGTGCGCTGTGCGTGTGAGAGGTCTTTCTAATAGCCTATTTTCACTGAGCAACATCTAACATCTTGAAGCAAAATGTTTCTATCCCACACGTTCCTCATAAAATAAAGTAATGTAGTAAAACTTGTCATGAACTAAAAAATTGTGTTTTGTTTTTAATATTAAGTCGGCAAGAAAAGCATTTGAAATAGCCTTGCATGGAAGTTGGCATTAGAAATTTGTTGATGACATGCGAAAAAAACATCCCGACATGATGCAGATCTTCCCACCTTTTTCACAAAAGACCCAATTGTCTTTGATTCAAAATTTTCAAGCAGCGTTTGCATCGGCAACACCAAAGCCTACAAACCAAATCACATAAGATTTGGTAACCAAGAAGTGATTGTAAATTTATCAAGTTGGAAGATACAGGAACAGTAGAGTAGGCGAAAGTTGTCCCCAAACACCCGAAGAATCTTACTTTGAGAAGAAGACTAAGCATGACGGTCTTTCAATAACCCCCATATGTTTCTCAAAGATGCTATTGTTGACCAAACATTAAATAAATTTTATGCCAATTAATTTTTTTCTTTAAATATTTTTGTATTATTTTATATTCAATACATTTTTAAGAGCATCAACTGACAGATGTTAGATGTTACCAGCGTAAATTTCCATTTGACATCACCATCAAATTCCATGCGTTTCTCTAAAATGTACTTAGTGTGCAGAGACTATTACAAACTTTGCAATCAGATATCACACTAATGTAAAATCGAAACTCCACATTGGAATTTACCTTCAAATTTCCCGGTCATTGACTTGTATGGCAGCTACACGAATGGTTTTTCAAGGTTCTTTGGTCAAGGGCTAGGTAAAAATACCTGGCGAATTCAAATGTATTGTAATGTCAATAAAAAGAAATTTGTAATAAACCAAAATAAAAATACAAGAATTTATGGACTTAATGTATTACAATTAAAAATCAAATGTAGAATAAAAATCATATTAAAAGTTTCATAATTAAAATATCAATTTGATAAGAAGTAGTATCAAAATGATACTAAGAAGTTAGTACAAAAAAGTAGCAACCTGATACCATTCAGCATCAATTCGATATCCTCGTATCCAGCCATCTTAATACTTTCGAAAATATCAGTTTTTTTCATGGTGTTTTTAATGGAAAATTAAACCCAAAAGTTTCAATATGAGAACTCCTGTTTTTGGTGTAGTAACTCTGGTGCTCCCTTAAAAATGGGTCAGTCACCGAGGAGTGTTCAAAATTTTCGTTTTCTCTTCGATTGCTTATGGAAAACTTTTTTAATAAACTTAAAATGCAAGTCTTTGGTGGTTATTTACAGCTTAGACAACTCAGTTTCGAGGTAGAGCATTCTGTAGGTATTCTATATTTCTAAATTATATTTCTATTTTTTCTTGGGCCAACTACAACTTAATTTAATTACTTGATACAAATGTTTATCTAACACATGAAATCTTCTTCAAAATGCCTAAAACTAAGTTAAGTTCTCGAAAGGTTCCAATCAAAGCCGACAATAGTTAATTGAACTGTACGCCAATGAACTGCAAGGACTATATTCAGCCTTCACACAGAGCGTGTTAAAAACCTCTTTGCCCATTTGTATTCTATTGGGAACATGTTTCGAAACTTTATAATTTGACAAAGGAAACCCTTGTATGTATATATGTGTGTGTGTGTTAAGGCCAGCCGAGTGTGCGTGACGCGGAAAAGTCTATAATTTAAATGTGCTGTAACACTTTACTTTAATGGATTTACATGCGTTCTTCGCATTACAAAGTCGTTTTTGCGGGGAGACCACACCACACCACACACACACGCATAAATGACTCAACGATAAACAGCTTTAAAGTTATCGAGAGTCCCAAAATGAGCATAAAATATTGATGTCTCATATGCAGACTCCAGTTGATGATGTCATCAACAACACTGCGCGAGGGTGTTTCGAAATTATGCATCGTGGTATCGTAGAATTTCTACCCTGCCTCTTACCCACACACAAAATCAATAACAATAACAGGAAAAGTTGAAGTTGAAGCTGAAGCTGAGCGGCAGACGTCGCCAACTTCGCTGTCTGGACTGAACCGGCAAACTGGCGCCAATATTTTTAGCAGTTCCTTTATTTTTGTCTTTTTTTGGGGTGGTTCAGTGGTGTTTGTGTGTTGTTCCGTCCGACTTGTCAGATGATTTTGATAGTTTTCACAATTTGTGCTCGGTGAACTTTTTATGCAGACTTGGCAAATATTTGATGCTGGATGACTCATGAGCCATAAAGATGTATGACTTATGCAGCATGCAGAATTTTCAAAGAAGCTAATTCAAAGGCAGGAGCCGCCTGAAGGCAAGTTGAATTTTGCTATAAATTTTTAATCGGATGGTGCAGATTTTTGCCTAAGGGCAATTTCCCTTTACACTTTCATCTTTTTAATTGGTATCTGGTGTTAATTGAGTTAATTAATATTAATTACAAAACTGACAATAACAGGTGGGAGTCTTTGCTGATATGAAGTTATTATTTTTTAAAATTGCTTAGTCTAAGAATGTTTCCACCATTCCACTGACTCACCAGGTTTACTTATTACAGTTTCTTTACGCAAACGAACCAACTTCTATTCACTTCATTTCACCTGCGACTATCTATAGAATTGTTTACCCAAAAAAGGGTTCCGCCCATCCACTTGATTTTCATTCACCAATTGCCACCTTCGGGCCAAGTAAACACTTTACACGTAAAGCAAACAAAAATTACAAGCGAATTCCCAACTCCAATGGCTTCTTTGCTCTTTTACTCTGCCAGCACACATGGTTAATACCCACTTAATTATCATTCAAAGAGGCAAAAACAAACAGCAAATAGCACAAAAAGCCACAAAAGAAATTATTGTGCGAGGCATCCAGCCAAAAGTCCTACATAAACATTATTAGTTTGGTACAACAAAAAGAAGCACCAGGACCTCTCTGGCATTCTAATGGGTGGCAGAGGAGCGCACACATACATGACTTACATAAGCAAAAAGCATTTGCATTTTACAGCAAACTTGCAAAATTGTTCAACTTGTTAGTCGGTCGCGTATTTTCAACTCACAACTTTTTGCCATAAATACAAATACTTACTCATACGCCCCGTTGTTTTGGTACATTCCGGAGGCGAAGTTCTCGTTCCCCCAGTTGACTATTTATTTGTTTTATTATAATAATCTGTGCTGGCAGCCAAAGGCACAGGCGCACACCTCTTGTAAGTGACTCGCCTGGCTTATGGCTAGAGTTTCTTTTCATTTTTTCTTTTCTGGTGCTGCTGAGGGGAGAGGGAGGTGGAGAAGACAACTGCAATAATATTTTGCCTTGTTGTGTTATGTTATGATTGAAATTATTTACACGAAATGAGGTAGCATGGGGAAAGTAGTATTATTATTATGCAGTGAATGAAGTGAGAATTGTGGGTTTATAAATATTTGCTAATTGGCTGATTGGGTGGTTTAAGAAAGGGAAATGGCACTGGATATGAAATGGGGTTAAGTTGAAACTATTTTACATAATAATGAACATTATGTAAAAATGTTAAATGGCTTGACACAGCCCCAAAGTGTCAAAGCCGAGCTTCTCTCAATCTCTTGGCTTGTGCGCTGCAAGAGAAAGGGACCTACAGTTTAACGCCGAATCCGAACGGCAGTTTGAGAAGCTTTTCATGGCTAATTACTACAAAGCTGGCGCCAACAGCAGAGAGGGGTGGCCGGGTGTAAGTTTATTCAAACAAATTCAAAGAATAAACTTTTCATTAGATGTTCCGAGGCGGGATCGAACCCACGACCCCTTGCACAGCGGTTGCGCACACTAGCCGCTGAGCCACCCGGCGGGTCAAATTTTTAATCGACCAAGCGTACAGCGGGAATTCTAAGAGTTTTTCCTTAAGAAACCATTAGTCTAAAATCAATTCCTAGGTCCCGCCTAGCAAGGTCAATATTAGATACATTACTCTGTTCAACAAATATTGTGGCTGGCACTCGAATAAAATTTAAGCTAAATACAATTCAATATTCAGAATTTCTCTAACCCGTCAGGTTTTTGAGAAATCAATGGTCAAAATAAGAAAAGTTGCCTAAAATAACACTTATAGAATTTATTAGAAAGCCATCTTGAACGGATTAATGCGCGTCGTTAACGACAGGTAATGCAACAGAGCGCTAGTCTAGTACTTGATCTATAGTGCGCACCCATCACCACATCGGTTCGTTTTCCGGACATTCCCATACAAAAATCGTTAGGCAAATACAAGGTGGGCCAAAAGAAGTCATCCGATGTTGTTTGGCTTTCATTTTTTTTTCTAAATAAAAAACGTATATTCTGTTTTTTGATTATATTTATTTGAACCTTTAGAATTTTATTGGTCATTTCGAGAAGATGATATCGGCCAAATGGGCGCCGTTACAATTGATTGCCATACGGGCTCGTTTTATGGCATTTTCAATCACTTCGGCAAGAACTTCGGGCTGCAGATTCTCGCACTCGTGTCGTGTCCTTGAGGGCTTCCAAGGTTTTGGGCTTGGTTACGTAAACACGGGATTTCAAAAAATGCCACAAAAAAAGTCTGGAAGGGTTAAGTCGGGCGATCTTGCAGGCCAGTGCAAGTCGCCAAAACGAGAGATGAGGCGACCCGGGAACGCCGCCTTTAGAATGTCGGTGGTGGCTCGCGCAGTGTGTGCCGTTGCTCCGTCCTGTTGAAACCACATGTCCTCCAGTCCTAATTCGTCCAATTGCGGCAGAAAAAACCCGGTTAACATGACCCTATAACGCGCACCGTCCACTGTTGTCGTTTGACCAGCGGAGTTCTCGAAAAAAAATGGCCCGATGACTCCTCCAGCGTGAACAGCGCACCATGCAGTCACTTTGAGCGGGTGTAATGGCTCCTCGTGCATCACTCGTGGATTTTCGGTGCCCCAAAAGCGATAGTTTTGCTTGTTCACGTACCCGCCGAGGTGGAAATGAGCCTCATCGCTCATTATGATTTTGGTCGAAAAATCGATTATTCACGATTATTACGCGTTCTTGTGGAGTATATCGATCCATGGCTTGTTCACTTGTATTCTACATCTGTCTAGTCCACAAATGTCAAAACAGATCTGACTTTGGCGGCTATTTGTAAAAATAAGAGCATCTTCCAATAGGGCGACTTCTTTTGGCCCACCCTGTAGATATGCTGGATCCTAGTCCGGCCAATGAAAATACATCATACAAGACGATTAATAACTTACGTTGAATTCTTAAAAAGAAAGACAAGTTGGTTCTCGCTCGCTATTTCCGAGATAAGAAATTTTATTTTATAAGAACAGAAAATGAAGGTATTGATGACTGCTTTTAAAAGAAAACCCAGTTGTAATCTCTTTAGTTACGGACAAAAATTCGCTGGGCGATGGAATCTCTTCACAGAATTTTGAAATTAAAATATAGACAAATTAACAATAATGTCATGCATAAAAATTAGTTTGACAAAAGACTAAGTCTGATTAGGAATATACAGACAAAATTAAAAAATGAAAAGGTAGCACTATGGTATCCAACTGATGCTTCTCCCGATGACGGTAAAATTCCAAGATAAAACAAAAGAGGAAAGCTACAAGACAGAACTTGTCCCTTGGGATGGCAACAGCCGAATGAGTTATACATCAGTTTGTCAAGGCACCACTTCAACTTTCAAAGCCTACTTAGCCAACAAATATAATTCAATATAAGGTTATGCAGAGGTGGCACGATTAATAAGAAAAAACCGACTACAGGATAAATTAAAATAATATTAATAGTTTTTATACTCTGTACCAAAGGTACACAGAGTATATTAAGTTTGTGCAAAAGTATGTAACAGGCAGAAGAAAGCATCTCCGACCCATTAAAGTATATACATTTATTCTTGACCGTCTGTCCGTCTGTACGTCCGTCCGCTGCGAAGGGAAACAAAAGGAACTGTTTCTGGACGGATTTAATGCGCTTGCAGAGGGTTAATGATTGGGGGTTCCAAATACACGACCCAAATTCTAAGATAGGCCTCACTAGGGAAGCATATAACAGCTAAGTCGAGTAAGTAATCATGAAACTCTTTAGACCACACAGACAGTTCAATGTGAGTGCCAAAATGTAATTTATGATGAAGGGTAATACCCAGATCATGAAAAGATTCGACCTGTTCAAGCTGATTAGAATTCAATAAATATTTAATCAAAAAGGGCGATCTACGTTAAAACGTTATAGACTTACACTTGTCCCGGTTTAAGTGCAACAAATTGTTAGAGCACCACAAGAATATGGAATTCAAATCAACCTAAGGCAAAGCAGAATCATTGGGTGAGTTATGGCTCAGGAAGATCTTTAAGTCATCTGCGTACATAAAAAACCGTGAATACTTAATAACATGAGGCAGGTCGTTAATAAACATCTATCTGTCATTATTGAAGCAACTATTTTTAGATTAATAGTTGTTCGCATATCGAGATCAACTTAATCTCGGGTATTCTTGCACCAAGCGGATTAAAAGATCATATGAAGATTGTTTTTCGAGCTCATGCTTTCTTGGTTTGTTCCGATTGAGAGACCAAGTTGAGTTCAAAATAACAAGCTAAAATCAATCCCGTGTGTAGTTGAAATAAGACCAGAATTGAAGTCCGCTCTTAAGTCAAACCTCTTTTACTTGACTTCTGTTATTGCTTGGGATTGATTTAAGTCCGTATATCTAATTTTTTTTTAATTTAGTTAGCAAACGAAGTCTAAAGCCAAGTCCCATTCTTGTAGGGTTCTCAGTTTCTGTATTTAATTTAAATTGTTTTTGTTTCAGCATTTCATATTTTATTAAGCATGACCCACTTCCTGTTCGCCTGACCCCGGTGTAGCTTTTCATCCATCGTTTTGCTCTTCTCTTATGTGCATATGGTGTGCTTTATTTAACCAAGTCGTTATCTAATTTTTTAGTTACGGCAGTAGCATATGTTTTTTTATTTCCTCTAGCCACGCCCCCTGCCTATGGAACCGCCCACGCATAAGCGGCTTGGTGCTCAAAAGCCGTAATAACATAATTTTGTGTGTGTTCTCTTGTTCTCTCTGGTCTTCTCTCGTCTGTTCTGTTCTGTTCTCGGTTTCCCCATATGCCACTAATTAGAATTATGTGCGCGTAATGCTCTAGCCACGCCCCACAGCCGCCTTCTACTCTTCTTCTTCTTCTGCTGCTATAACATAATGATATAGTTTTTGGAGTGGGTAGTTGGCAGTACCTTTTTATGCCACTGTGTCGCATATGTTCATTATGTTTGCCCGTCGACAAGAAGGTCCTCCATGGCTCCTCGAAACGTCTGCTTGAGTAATTACCACAAACAGAAACGCAACCTGAATGCAATGGCAAATGCAAGTGGGTAGGGCGAACGGAGGCGAGTAACAGGCGAGGCAGTGCACAGTGGTTCGTTTTTACGAAATTTAGGTGTCTATAATACATCAGCTGCATCTGGACCACAAATGATTTCGATGTGGAATTTAGAGTGAAGTATAAAAGAGACTTCAGAAAATTTGCTAATAAAAATGGGATTACAAAAGTGTATTAAACTGTATACAATTTACTAGCTGAATACCCGGCGTCGCCCGGGTTCTTATGATTCCTAAGAGAGCGATTATATTCAATCTAGTGCAGGCTGCATGTCGGTATAAGCATTTTGGACCGTTCGATCGTTTTCTCTCGTACACGTCTTCATGAATCATGAACATTTTGCAAATTTCGTGACTTTTTTGACCGTTTGGTTAATACTTCCAATTTACCCGTCTACAATTGCCGTCTCCAATCAAATCTTCACAATAATCCAGGCTCAAAACAAAAATTTGCAAATTTCGCAATATTTTGGACCGTGTAATCTACAGCTTCCATTTACCAACGCGGCATTGTACTATAATACAAGCACTAAGAGCTTTTATAAATACTCATAAGGTTATTTTGCAAATTTCGCAGTTTTTGGACCTTAGAAACCTTCGCGGGCAAGCTTTGCCCAAAGTTTTATGGCAATCGGATGAACGGTATAGTTTTAGAAATTTCTGCGGTTCTATGACTATTTCCGGCCCATTTCTTCAATTTAGATACCTTCGCGGGCAAGCGTACAACCATTCCTCAAAGCTTCATCAAAATCGAACATTTTACAATTTTCGCGGTTCTTAGACCATTTTCCGCCCATATCTTCTACTTGGAAACCTTTCCGGGCAACCATCGAACCACTATCCAAAGATTTACCGAAACCACAAATTTTTAAATTTTCGTGGTTTTTGGTCAATTTTCTGCAAATTTCTTCAATTTAGAAACCCTCCCGAGCAAGCGTTCTATTCATTCCCCAAAGTTTGTTTGCAATCGGATGAACGGTATAATTTAGCGAATTTTGCGATTTTTGGACCTTAGAAACCTTCGCGGTCAAGCGTCTAACCATTGACCAAAATTTCATCGCAATCGGATGAAGGGTATAGTTTTTGAATTATCGCAGCTTTTGGACTATTTCCCGCCCATATCTTCAAATCAGAATCCTTCACGCGCAAGCGTCCAAACATTCTCCAAAGTTTTACAACAAACGAACATTTTGCAAATTTTTGCGGTTTCTTGTACTTGGAAACGATCGATCAATTTCCCAAATTTTTTGCGAAAGCGTAAATTTTCCGCAAATTTTTTTAACTTAGAGACCTTTTTGGGCAAGCGTTCAAACATTCCCAAATTTTCATTGCAATCGGATGAACGGTATAATTTTGCAAATTTCGCGGTTTTTGGACCATTTTACAGACATGAGACATAGCCTATGACACTTTCCTTATCGACATGAACTTACTGTGAAAAATTCGTGAAGATCGGTTCAACGGCTTAGACGCCCATAAGTGCCACACATATGTACAAACATATTTTCACTTTTATATATATGTTTAGATGTATAGATGTATAAATAAGGCTTCCTTTACACTGCTCGACATATGAGACATGATCATAAAGGGTGATTTTTTAGCTATTATCTTTTTGGCAACACTGGCTTAAACAGCTCACGCACGTTTCGTGTTTAGTTTCACTGTCAAACATCTTCAGTTTGGTCTATAATTTAACCATGAATCGTCTTACAAACGAACAACGCTTGCAAATTATTGAATTTTATTATCAAAATGCGTGCTCTTTTTAAGAAAGTTCGGCGCGCTTCTTCCATTTTATGGTCAGTTTAATCGACCCACTGAAGCGGCTATTCGGGTATTGTGACTAAATTTCGCGCCAAATTTACATTGTTGGACATTAAACCACCAACACGCTTACGTAGAGTGTATCGGCCAGTGTTAATGATGACCATCAATTATCGAATCGTCGCCGTTCGCAGCAATTGGGCCTCTGTTACTCAACAACGTGGAAAATTTTGCGGAAGGATTTAGGTGTGAAACCTTTCAAAATACAGCTGGTGCAAGAATTGAAGCCGAACGACCTACCGCAACGTAGAATTTTTGGTGAATGGGCTCTTGGAAAGTTGGCCGAAAATCCACTTTTTACCGAAAAATTGTGTTCAACGACGAAGCTCTTTTTAGGCTCAATGGGTACGTAAAAAAGCAGAATTTTGGAGGGGAATATCGGCCAGAAGCATTGCAAGAGCTACCAATGCATCCAGAAAAAGTCACAGTTTGGTGCGGCTTATGGGCTGGTGGCATCATTGGACCGTACTTCTTCAAAGATGATGCGAATCGTAACGTAACTGTGAATGGTGAGCGCTACCGTGAGATGATATCCAACTTTTAATACCCTTGCAGAGGCATTGGCATGTACTTGTTTAATTTGCTCCCACACGATTCTACAAAATTTGGTCAAAATCGAATGACTATAGCATATAGCTGCCATAGGAACGATCGGTCGAAAAACTAGTTCTTGTGAGAAAACCTTTTTTGTTTTAATTGGGATCACCTCCAAATTTCGTATTTAACAGTTTGTTATGCTTTTCCATGATTGCACCAAGTTTGGTCGAATTTTTTTATCGTTTAAAGAATCTATATAGTAATATCTACCCTATAGAGCAGTTAAGGTCAGAAAAGTAGTGTTTTTTAGAAAAACTAACTGCAAGGGTATACAAAACTTCGGCCGAGCCGAAGTTAACTTTCCCCTATTTTTTTTGCCCAAAATGCAAGAGCTTGACTTGCATGACGTGTGGTTTCAACAAGACGGTGCCACATGCCACACACCACGCGCAACAATGGACTTATTGAGAGGCGAGTTCGGTGAACATTTTATTTCACGTTCGGGACCGGTCAATTGGCCGCCTAGATCGTGTGATTTAACGCCTTTAGACTATTTTTTGTGGGGCTATGTTAAAGCTCATGTCTATACAGACAAGCCCGCTTCAATTGACGCATTGGAAGATAACATTGAAGCATTTATTCGTAAGATAGCGGCCGAAATGTTGGAAAGAGAATGACAAAATTGGACTAAGCGGATGGATCATTTGAGGCGCAGTCACGGTCAACATTTGCATGAAATAATCTTCAAACATTAAATTATATGGACCGTACTATTGATTCAAATAAAGAATTCATGCATTTTTCTGAATTTTAAGTGTTTTTTTTTTTTAAAAACTTTCCTATAGCTCTTAAAAAATCATCCTTTATATTAGGCCTGTATTTCGAATTGTTTCCCCTATGAATTTGAAGAGATGTTCACATTTATAACAAACAACTTGTAAGCCTACTTGATCATCATGTCTCATGTGTCGAGCAGTGTAAAGGAAGCCTAAGTACAGAAAGAAAAGTATGAAAAAATTATACAACTTTTAACTAATCATTTTTATTTTTTACAAAGGTTCACTTTGTTTTAATCTGCCTTTCACATTTGTTTTGATTTGTTTCTTAGAGAAACATCTCCTGTGATCGTCGAAATTGTCTTGAGACTAGTACGACCAGGGCTTCAATCCTCCTCAAAATCGAAAGGGTTCACTCCGAAGTTTAAACCCGCGAATCTTTTTGGATTCGGGTTCACGAAACTGGTTCAGAAGGTCACTGAACCTTGGTTTAGGCTTGCACCGGAGTTCAGGAATAATTTTGTTGTTTGCCAATTCAGAAGACATGAATTTAAGTTTGAACCATATTCATTAGTATGTTTTCCAGTAAACTATCATCAAAGCAACTTGAAAGACACTCGACTAATACTTGACTGCTAAGCCAAGAAAACCGACACTTTATTATCTTCACAAAATCTTAAAGACTTTACATTTTTTAGTCAATCTTTTAATTCCACAAAAATAACAATGAAGTCACTGATTCAATATTTGTCACATTTGCAGTATTTTCCAGATACTTAGCTAAAATTCCATTTCATCCTCATCAGAAGACGAACAAGGAAAAGAATCATAGATGCTTTTATTCATTAGTTCCTTTCGAAAATTATAAATACAATTCAGAAATTTTTTTTGCAAGCTGTTTTGGTTCTTTTGAACTCTTCGATTTTTGTTTGCTTCAGTTCAGGGTCGGGCTTCCCAAATATGCTGGAGTTGTCGAATCCGGAGCTAATCGACTCCGAACCACTTTGCAGCCCTTATTACGACCAAAAAGAAGGGTTAAAAAGATCTAACACAAATATTTCGGTATTGTTAGTATCTTAATTGAAATAAGATTTTGTATACTTGAATTGAATTGAATTAAGAACTTTCTTCTGAAAATTCTTAATTTGTTGTCTCTTATTATTTTGCTATAAATACTTTTTTAAACTAAGCTGGTGCAGTTGACAAAAAAGGTTAAATTTGGAAAAATACATTTTAGTCCGAACCAACAAATGAAAACTTTGATTTGATCCACTGTGCAGTGGTTGTCCTCGTCGCAAAGCTTTCTATGAAATGGCGACGATGACATAAAACAAACGTGTTTGCCTCAACTTTAATTTATTATTTCATTAAATGAGCAAATAATTTTCCGCATAGTAGGCTCCGCCTTCTACGCCAGCACTCCCCCAGGTCAATTTTCAGACATCTTTTAAACAATCACAAAATTTTTGGTTTCCAAACGAACAACACAAGATTTGTGACAGCACAAAACAAAAATAGTTCATACCGCCGGCAAAATGTCCAGTCTCGATGATTTCTTTGCCAAAAAGGATAAAAAGTCTAAAAAAAAAAATCAAACTACTTGGTGGCCGATGAGCTGTTCAAAACGCTGGAAGAATCCACCAAGATGTCGGAATCGCAGAACTTGGAGAAGATTAACCAGGAGATGACAGCAAGTGGCAGTTCTCTGGGGACGACGGCGGCGGCTGCTCCATTGGAATTTGGCTTGCGTTTTCCGGACGATGATGAAGATGAATGGCGTGACTTTACCGAAGAGAACCGCAAACAGTACACCAGTCTGCCACGCTCTTCGCCTGGCACCTTAAGCTCGTTGCTGACTCCTTTGGTAGGCGGCGATGAAACCAAAAGTGGAAGTGAACCACTGCAGCAGGATACTGGAGGTGATGGTGTAAATGTGGGTCATTATCTGGATGAAGGCACAGCATCTTGCCCCTGGCAGAAGTTGGATCAGCAGCCGGATGCTCCAAAGCTAGAGATGGAAGTGGAGGAGCAAGCAGCTGCTTCTGTGGCCCCTTCTGAAGCTGTCAAGAAATCTGTTTATGTACCCTCCCGCTCTGCGCCAGAGCCAGGGCGATTTCAATACGCGTCAGGCAGAGCCGCGTAATCGCAAGCTGCCTTCAGCAATGCCCACCAATGCACCCAAGGCTCAGGCTCCCGATCTGAATAATGCGGAATATTTTCCCACCTTGAGCGCCACCAAGATACTAAAACGTAACAAGTAGAAATTTGTAATTTACTTCATTAACTTAAGCCCGTTTTTGCTGGAAGAGGATCAATTGTTTGCCCTTAAATAATAAAATGAAAAAGATGGGCATTTGCTTGCCAATTTAGACTGTTTATTTGCCTCCACTTCTTGCTTTCTGTGTGGCACACGCATATCGGCTGGGCTCCCTTATGTGTCATTAGCTGTAAACGAGCCAAATATTTACCATCAAATCGGTTTTAGCCTTAAATGCACCCCGCGGACAACTTTTAAACGACGGCAGGCAAATTGACCCAAAAATTTAACGAAACACTCAATTGGGGCTATGTACATAATTTCGAGACTGTTTTTAACTTGGCTTATAAATCTTTGCTTGTGTGGGAGGTGGGAGATGAATGAATACCAGCCGATTGTAAGACATGTTTATTAGGGTGGCTCGATTTGTTCTCTACCTTGTTTTTGCAGTACTTCACGTATATACAAACTAAGGCCACAAAATTAGAACTTGTTCTGCTTCAAAATAAACTATCCCACATATATAAGCATTTTTAAGCGAAGATAAGCCATTTTGAATATATGTGTTTAAAATCATTTAAACTGCATACAGCTCAAAAATATGCTATGCGAAATCTCTATAGTCGGCCAGGCATTTTAATTAAATTCTTATGAAAATATCAAGCAACATCCATTGCACATTTACTTAACGGGCGGTACAAAATATGGTCAGTTGAAGCTCAACCCTTCAATATAAGGAACCTTGTTGCCTAGTCTAATTTAACATCTCCACAAAATATACATTTTTTAAAGTTCTTTGTTTAGATCATATTCAGAGTTTTTAATTTAACTCTCTAACAATTAACAGTAATTTTTTTTAAAGGGAATCTCCCATTTAGTTGTGTTCCAATAATAAAAATATTTGTCATCCTTCAGTTTCGTTGCTCTTGTGTCCTATGTACACCATAAGGGTTTGTTGTTGCTTTTGTTGAGTCCTAAGTTCCTTCTAAGCAGGCTAACAATGTCCACCATAAGGCCCATAGCAGGAACAAGCTCCATATGGACCGCAGGGGCCGCAGCAATGATTGATCGCCCTGAACCACTGACCATTATAGGGTCCACACAGTCCGCAGGCTCCAAGTCCGCCAGTCGGTCCACAGCAAGTGCCGGGCATCGATCCCATCCAAGGATTGCACATCTTTTCAAAGAAAGGTTGGGAGTAGAAGAGACAAAGAATATGAGGATATTGTGAATTTAGATTACAAAAATTGTTAACTTTATAACACACATTACTCCTTAAACCTCTCTATTAACATTAACATTAATGACTCTTCTTTATTACCCAGGACTACTTTCATCACCAAAGATTCCCCTAACACCCATTGAATTCTATAATTACTATATAAGTCCTCAAAATCATTAAAGCTTGCTCAATCATCAAATAATCCTTTAATCACCAAAGACTCGCTTAATCACTTATAACTCTTAACCTCAAAAGGATCTCTTAACTACCAAAATTTCCTATAATCACCAAAGGTCACTGTCATTCATACAACCTCTTTAATAAAAAGACCACCTTCAATCACTAAGAGACATCTTCAATCACCAAAAGACATCCACAATCACCGAAGGAAACCCTTAATCACTAATGACTTCCTAAATTACCAAAGACTCTCAATCAACAAAGACACTTTCAATCATGAAAGACTCCTTCAATCACCACAAAATACATCCAAGACCAAAAACATTCAAACAACCAAATATTATCTTAATGAAGAAAGACTCCCTTAAACGAAGACATCACAAACAATAGACACACCCTCCCTCAATCAACAAAGACTTCACCAATCACCAAGGTCATCCTTTATCACCAAAGACTTCCTCAATCACCAAAGGCCCACTTAATCATCAAAGACTCATTTAATCACCAAAAACTCGCTCAATCACAAAAGAATCTCGCAACTGCCAAAATTTCCATTAATTACCAAATTACACCCTCGATTACCAAAATAACATTTAATCATCAAAACATTCCCTCAATCACCAAAAGACACCCTCAATCACCCAAGGAAACTTTTAATCACTCCGCAACCAAAAACTCTTTTAGGCACTTAGGACTTCCCTTCAATCATCAAAATATCCATCAACCACCATAGACTTCCTCAATTATAGAGAATCGCTCGATCACAACAAAATTTCTCAATCAACAAAGTCTGCCTCAATCAACAAAGATTCCCTCAGTCAATAAAGATTCCCCCAATCACAAAAAACTCATCACCAAAGAACCTTTCAATCACAAAAGACTCCTGTAACCCAAAAAACCATTAATTACCCGACTACACCCTCAATTACCAAAACATTGGGCGTATTCAGCAGATAAATCCGATTTCCGATTTCCGATTTATAATAATCACACAGTGATTGCCGATTGCGATTGATAAGTTTGACGAACATGATTGCTGAGATGGAATCTTATAAAATGTATGATTCGTGAGACCGTTTACCGATTGCACAGCCAACTGAGAACAAGTTGAGGCCACCAAATATTTTACAACATAACGGGGACTCTAACGAGGCTAATGCCTACATATGTGAATTGGACAAATAACTCACAGCAAGCTCTTACTGCACAAATATTTAAACAAAAATCGCGTGGAATCCCAGGAGCGATTGGGGCAATTTATTGCTATATCTATTAAGCAACCAGAAAGCAAGGTCAGCCGGTTATTTTTCAATGCGTATGTTCCGAAAGTTCTGCCTGTTGTCCCTATATCAGTCCAAGAGAAGCTTTACAACGCTTGGCATTCATTTTCAAATGTCAAATGTATTTAATACTAAGCCTAAATATTTTATGGAGTGAATGTGTTTTTGACCAAATATACTAAAGCCAGAAAATAACCTAAACTTAGCAATCATTGTCATTCAGCAGAGAATTTTTAGCAATTTTTATTTGGTTTTTTAATACGCCCATTGAATCATCAAAACAATCCCTCAATCACCAAAAGACACCCTTAATCACCCAAGGAAACTTTTAATTACACCATAATCAAAGACTAAATCACCAAAGACACTTTGATCACTAAAGACACCTTCAATTATCAAAACATTTCATCAACCACCAAAGACTTCCGCAATAATAAAAGACTCCTTCAATCACAACAAAATTACTCAATCAACAAAGATTCCCTCAATCAACATAGAAACTTTCCTTAGTCACCAAAAGACACGGTCAATCACCAAGAGATATCTTCAATCTTCAAAAAATACCATCAATCACCAAAATACACCCTCAATCGCCAAGACATCCTGAACATCAATGGAAAAACCCAATCACCAAAAAACACCCTTAATCATCCAAGGAAAACATTAATCACACAATATCCAAGGACTCTCAATAACCAAAGACACTCACAATCCCCAAAGACTCTTTCAATCACTAAAAACTACCATCAATCACCAAAAAATCCATCAACCACCGAAGACTTCCTCAATAAAAACAGACTCTTTCAATCACAACAAAATTACTCAATCAACAATGACAGCCTCAATCAACAAAGATTCCCTCAATTAGCAATAAGTCTAAGTCATCAAAGACACTTTCAATCACAAAAAGACTTCAATCACCAAAAAATCCATTAACCACCAAAGACTTCCTGAATCACTGATGCTCCCCTCAATCACCAACGAAAATTTAAAATTTAAAAGCTTTCTTAAGTCACCAAAAGACTGTCACCAAGAGACACCTTCAATCACCAAAAAACACCCTCAAACACCAATCGACTACCTCAAGTCATCCTTGAACACCAAAAGAAAACCTTAATAATCTTTAGTGCTTAAGGATGACTTTTGACGGTTGAAGGTGTCGATTGGTTGATTGATGATTGACTGTCTTTTTAAGAATTTTAAATACCCAAACTTTCTTTAATCATCGAAAGACTCGCTTAATCTTCAAGAGACACCTTCAATCACCAAAGACACTCAATTACCAATGAAACAAAGTCTCCCCAAATAACCATAACCGAAGACCCTAGAACAGTTTTCACCAGCCATGTTCGGGGGGCCGAACACACTCGGCAATACACACCGAATGCTTGCCGAAGTAATACGAGTAATAGAGTGAGACATAGAGCCTCTCATCTTGGGGAGCCCTGTCCTAGAACAAGGTGTGTTCGTCCCCCAGGGCATGGCTGGGGAACACTGCCCAAGAACAACAAGACGGGAAACGGTCATACAAGTGAATGGCAAAGGAAACTTTCAATGTGCCCAGCAAACATTTTTAATCGGCGAAGAGTCTCAGGCAACTCGCCAAGAAATCGCATTCTGATCGTCTGTTGAAAAAAGTGAGCCACTTCGGCGTCACTTCTAGAAGAGTCGCAATGGTCTTCTTGAAGTGTCGCATAAGAGCCTTTTAGAATAGTAGCAATCTCCAAGGTGACTCCCATCAGACTCTTTTCGGCGATTGTTTAATCGCCCATCGCCTAAAGAGTCTTCGGGGTCGCCGTGGGCTGAGTAGTCAATTTTCCGGCAATCTTTCCTGCGATTCCCAGAAGACTCTTTTCGGCGATTGTCAATTAAACAATCTTCTGGGAGTCGCAGGGAAGATTGCTGGAAGACTCAATCTTCTTGCGATCTCCACGGCGACTCCCAGAAGACTCTTCTCTGCGATGGACGGTTCAACAATCGCCCAAATGCTTACATGGTGGAGATTCGATGTTACGTAAGTTTGCTGTTCGTGCGAAAGGTCCCTGTTATCATTTGGGCATTTGTAGAATCGCCCATCGCCGAAAAGAGTCTTCTGGGAGTGGCTGTGGAGATTGCTAGAAGATTGAATTTTCCAGCAGTCGCCGTGGAGATTGCTAGAAGATTGAATCTTCCGGCAACCTTCCTTGCGATTTCCAGAAGATTCTTTTCAGCGATGGGCGATTAAACGACCGCCGAAAAGAGTCTCCTGAGAGTCGCCGTGGAGATTGAACTCTTCTACGGACGATCAGAATGGGATTGCTTTGCGAGTCGCCTGAAAATCGAAATTCCACATTGAAATTTGCCTTCAATTTTCACTGTCACTCACTTGTATAGACGTCACGGGTCTTGTTGTTCTAGGGCAGTGTTCCACAGCCATGCCATGGGGGGCAGAACACACACGGCAATTCACACCGAATGCTTGCCGAAGTAATGCTTCAGAGTGTCTTCTGGGGGAAGACCCCAGACTTTCCCATTACAATCTAAATGACCACAGCGGAGTCAATTACCAAGCCCCTTCTCTATCAGCAAATCTTCTCTATCACCAGGACAGTCCAACTCCAACCACCATAATTATTATAAAAGCCCTTTTCTTAGGATTTCTCCTTTTTTAAATACTTACCTTAGCCTGTTTACGGAAGTAGGATTTCGACAAAATAAAATTTTTGTTACTTTCCAAATTGTAAGTATTAACACTACGAGCAACTAGACGAGAATGAATATTTTGCTTAGGCCACAATCCCACCTAGGCTGACATGTGGTACAAATGAAAATTCATGGCCTATGTGATTAAAAGGGATTTCTAGATCATATTTTATTAGTATAATTTACCCACAATTTCACATCAGTTGATGCCCTCTGGGCGGCACTCAAATTGAAATCCGCTTCACTGCACTTGTGATAAATTCTTGGAGCTGGCTCTGAAGGTTTTCAGCCCGCTGGGCTTTGGCCATAACTCAATCGCGAAATGAGCAACAAGTGGAAAGGCTCGCGACTTGCTTTGCTGTTTATTGTACGAGTATTTCCGCTCCTACTCCGCCCAGCACTTGAGTTCAGTCATTTGACAAGTTTTGTCACGTGCGTCACATGTTGGAATGCTTCCTGTTGGCTTCTGTTCACTTTAAGCAATTTTCCAGGCAGCAGTTGGTGGCATTGTTTCAAAAATGGTTGTTGTTCTTGTTGTTGTTGTTATTCTTGGTGACCTGGTTCTTGCCTCAACTACGTCAACGCTGGTTCGGTTGCCTAGCGAGGCGAGTTGTTGTTTGTTTAAATGTGTTTGTGATTATTTAGTTATGGCATCTAATTGAGTTTTGTGTTTGTTTTACTTGGTGTGTGTGTGCAAGGAAGTAGGAGGGGATGCTCTACGGGGCTAATTGAGTTGATTACCTCAACAAGTTCGTAGAATTGAAGCTGATAAAGAATGTGCAGAGTTAAAAGGTGGAGGATTCGGTTAATTTCTATAAATCTTTGAAAACGTTAAATGCAAATTCTTTTCACGATTAAAGGTCCGTTGAAAGCTGCTTTTTTTTAAAAAAAAAAATTTAATCTAAACCAACTGGGGAAAAGGAGTAGATGAGGAGAAGAACGCTGGATCCGGCTATTTTCCCCTAAATGGGGGAGGTCCAAAATAATTCCCCACGCTGCCCCCCCGTTTTTTTTTTTGGTTTTTTTTTTTAATTTTTTTATTCACGGGGTTGTTTTGGGAAATTTGGGGTACGGAACTATTTTAGCCAAGGAATGGGAATAGGGTTTGGAGGAGGAGAAAAGAAGAAAAACCCCATATGTCCCCCATAAGGTACCAAAAAAATATTTTTTCATTATCTTACTTGAAAACGACAAAAGTTTAATCAGATTTCATTATAAATTTAATCCAGGGATTCATGTTGTTTTGTTCTTTTCTACGCATGACTAAAGGTTGAAGAAAATAATAATACAAGAAAAAAACTAATAATAGATTTGGCAAAACTAATATTAAGCGGGTTTCAAATTAGCCTAGTCGCATTTTTCCTTTAATCGTAATTAATTAGTACGGAAATAAATTTAACACAAAGGACTAATCTAATCAAAGCGCAAGTGAAAAAGAAAACTAAAAACGCTGAAAATTAAAGTTTAAATGACAATTCGCCATTTCTTTAGTAGCAAGCATTTAGGTGTAGCTAAGAATAATATTAAATGGGAAATCATAATAATAGCGAATTGGCCGGATTTCGTTTAGTGGGGTACCACTGTATGCGGCTGGAGCAGCAACTTGGAATAGGGAGTCAATGTTAACATTGTCCAGCAACGGTGAGCAGCGATCTTCGTTTGCTCGTTTTGTTTTGGTTTGCTTATCCGCAGCGGCTTATCAGTGGCCCATGTATGATATTACTTAAAATTAGTCAGTATGATGCAATTTTACAAGAGAAATGTCTTGGGAGTCATCTTAAGAACGGCACTTAGATTATCTCTCTTAGGTGGCTAAGCCATAGGCAGGCGATTCTCTTTATGGCTGACCAAATGGGTTTACAGATGTGGGTGGCAGTTTCAACTGGGTGGGATGTTAGTTACTCTTGGTATATTTTAAGAGAGGGGCCAGTCCCAAAAGCAATAAAAAATTCGTTGACAGATTAAGGGCGTATGAGCTGAACGCTCTTAATCTTTCATACTAAAAGTATTTTGGTTTACAGCCACATGGGCCAACACTTACGGCTTTATTGGGGATCCAACGGCGAAAGATCTTTCTCCGGAACGATCCGCTGTGAAAGGCTTGAAAGGTTTCTTATTGTTTTTGGTGGTTTGAGTTTCGATTGGGGGGGAACACAACACCATCACTCAAGCCAATTTGTTCAGCCACACGAATTATGTAATTAAAGAACTAGGAAGGCTTCTCTGCCAGCAGCGGTGCTCTTTTTGCCCATTTGGCACACGAAAAAATTGGATTAGGCGGACAACAAATTATGCTGGGATACTGATAGCGCTTTTGCTTCACTTTCACTTGGCTTTCTATTGACCAAACTTTTGGATTAAGCTTTAAACTTTTTTGTACTATCCAACTATAGCCTCAGGGTCTGCACTGAGCGTTCTTATTAGGGGCGTATCACTGCACTACACTTTGGGTTTGGACGACGTTGTCTGATGCTTGCACTTTTCACTATGCACTGCTGCTTCTTTGCCAACTGGTGGAGCTTGACTGCGATCGGTGGTACTGGGTGTTTTTAGCTCCTGTACAATGAGGTTAGAGCCGCCAAGGGCATAGGTGTTGTGGCTAGCAACCGGGGGCTAGGGGCCAGACCTTAAGTTAAGAAAATAAAA